>VXBT01009025.1:580456-752455 GCA_013400235.1 Oriolus oriolus
CCGATCTTCCCCCGGGCACCACGCGTGGGCAGGCGGACACGCACGGACGGCGGGGCCGAGCCCCAGAGCCCGGTTTCCTCGCCCCGGCCTCGCAGCCTCTCTCCATCCTTCTCCCGCTGTGTCCCTGCGCGCTGCCTCCTCCTCACCCCCCTGAAAAGGAAGCCCGGCATGTACCCTTGAAATGTCAGGCTCTTCAGAGGTGTCAGCCTCGGCGCGGGCTGTGGCCTGATGTCCCCCCGGTCCATTTTTCCTGTAACTTTCTTCCTTTTCCCCCTTTCTCCATCTTTCTGGCTGTAAGAGCAGCTCGCTGGGAACGAGCATGGGGAGTCATTGAGAGAAACAGCATTTATGCGGGAGGCAGCAGCCAGGCTGCTCTTCTCAACCCGCTGGCATAGACAAATAAATAAAATTGAGCAGAATCCACTGAAGACTTGAACAAGTGTATTTTTAGAAATATTATTTGCTTCAGTGCAAGAAAAAAAAAAAGGAGAAGTCTATCTTTATTCACTTGCCCTACTTTTTTCCTGGTGAGTTACTGGTTGATTAATAGTGTAAATGATTGCTCAGCAATACACAGTGTACATGAGATTGGAATAGGGGAACCATCTGCCTTAAAAACAGACCTGGAGCTGGTTTCCCCTCTTAGGTGGAAGGTGCCTTGGGAGGAAGGTTGCTGAAGCCGATGGAGTTAATCCAGGGGAACAGTATAATTTGGGGGGGAGGGGGCCCTCTCCTCCTTCCCCGCCGTCTGGTTTTTTTTATTTTCATTTTTTGTTTAACATCTGTGTTGGGAAGTGTATCTGAAGTAGGGTACCATTTCTTTTTAAAACGGTATTCACACGTGATTAGGTTTGGGTTGGTTTTTTTTTTTTTTTTTTGTTTTTGGCTTTTTAATAGCAATGCACACCAGATACAGTCAGGGTTTTGTTTTCGCTTTAGGAGGAAATGTATATTCCCTCCCTCCCCCTGAGACCCAGCGGCAGCGCCTGCTTGGTGAGCAGAGCAGTGCTGGCATTTCAGGGTAACCGGAGACAAGGGGACCTGAAACCCCGACCGACAGCAGGGCGGGACAGCAAAGCCCTGCTCCCCTGCCCAGTGGTGGCCACTCCTTGGACCTCTGCCCCCTCTCAGGGGAAAGACCTGCTGTGGCACTTTCCTGTAAATGATGAGAGATGTGGCGGTTTGCAAGCGAGACAAGAATAGGAGCTTAATTTGCCAAGGAATAGATCTTCTTCTAAACTAAGCTCCTCTAGCACTTAGAATAATTGTTAAAGGTCGTAAATTCAGCGGATAGGGCACGAAGCGTGAATCATTCCATGAGGTCTGAATCAGAAATCGATAGTAAATTTGCTGCCTGAGCACAAAACATGGCAGGGAGGAGTAATTCCCCAAGCCTTGCAAAATTTTTAGGTATTAGAAAAGAAGTGTCACATTGCTGCAGGTTTGTAGATGAGTCTGGGTGGAGGAGATGTTGCTCTTGTGCTGCTTGTGTGTTTAAAGAGGTGAGGGGTGACTCTGTGAAATGCTGGGAGCAGGTAGTGACTCAAAAATCTGGCTAAGGGGATGATTTGTTCCCAGCAGTGGGGAAAGGAAGCGCTCAGGACGCTTATCTCTGAGTTTGACTCACTGAAATGTTCTAGGAGGCTGGGGCTTATGAACCACAGGCAAATGTGCGTAAGAAGGGTGGACCTTTGACTGCCAGTTTGCCCCGTCCTTTGCTTTGGCATCCCTCCTGCTGTCCCAAGGAAGGGAGGTGGATTTGCAGGATGGCAGTGTGCTGTTGAAGGCTGAGCATGGCACGAGCAGAACGCTGCACACCAGCATTCGTTTCGGTTTGCCCCTGCCCACGGCCTTACGGGGTGGGATTTGGAGATCTGGGCTGGAAGGTGACATAGGAGGTGGCAGGAGCTCCTGTTTTTGCCACACTGTAGAGTTTATTTTGGCCACACAGTCGGGCTCCACCACAGCAGTGCATCTGCTTGACGTGCTGGCGGCTGGGCCAGGAACAAAGCACTGAATTCTGATTAAAATGCACGGCCTGGTGCACTGAGTAAGCGCACTTGGGGCTGGCTCCTGCCTTCTCTGTGACATGTTTCTATCCATCACTGGGCACCGTGCTCATTGCCGTGGTACCCAGGAGTGCCCTTGTGGGTGCAGAGGGCTGATTGTGCCAGGATAAGAAGGATTCTTAAACCAGAGATCTTCCAGTGGTGGTGCTGGTAATGAGGATCGTTAATGTTGCAGAAAACTGTAATTTAAAACGTTGAGGCCATCGAACAGGTAGCGCTGCATATTGTACTGACAAGGGGATAAGATAAACTACATTATAATGTTCTTTTGTATGGGCAAGGAGATATTTTTGCTAGTCCACTCAGCATGTTTAATAGCTGGATGACCTGGCAGTGTTATTAGCAGAATAATGATTAACATGGCGATTCGCACAGGCTGTTGACAGGCACGTTGGAGAAGCAGATTTTTGCAATAAAATGAGAATGAGCGTGAGGAGGGATGCAGCGGGCCATGGTCTCTGCTGGTAAATGCACAGCTGATCCCAATAGGAGAGAGCAGAAAGATGGGGTTGGGTTTGGTGGTTTTTCCCCTGCTTTTTTTTTTTTTGCCTCAGAAAGTGCAAGAGCCTGTCATCTCTTGCTGAAGGCAGTGGCCTTGATCCTTCTCAAATATTCAGGTCAATAGCTTTTCCTCTGCTGCATCCATCTGCAGGGCTGGGCCTCTGGCTGATGTACCAGCGGTGGCAGTGGGCTCTTCTGCAGTAGCTGCCACAGTTGGATTCATTTGAGTTGCTTTGCAAGGTGTGTGGGAGGTTATAAAAGATCTCAGGGAGGAAAACCTTTCCCAGGGAGCTGATAACCCCTGGGTTGGGACTGGCTTGGGGCCGTTTGGATTTCCTGCTCACAGCTGCTCCTTGTCTCCTGGGCAGGAACTTGCCCAGGGCATAGGTCACCAGGCTCACCTGGGATGTACAGCTTGGCTGAGGGTTTCCTGCAAGGCAGGGAGTTTAAAAAGAGCCTTTTTGGGGAAGAAGCAATTGTTTTCTTCATGTACCTGGATGTTGCTTTTGTTTTGAACTCATTAACAAAACCCAGCTTTTGTTACTTACTTTAGTGAAGTGCTGACCATGCGTTCTCTGGAAACTGTATCCTAAAATCATTTGTTGTTTTGGAAAAGCCTGGCCTTTAATGCTCAGGCTTGGAGGGGAGACAGCATAGAATTTAAGGAGCCGGTGAGTATTAGCTGTTGCTGGGAAGAATTGGATGAAACCCAAAAATGTCACTACTCTTCCTTCAGCTTTGCTTTGTACAGAAGTGAAGTTTCAGTGGCCGTTTGTTTGCGTTAGTTGATCACTGTCAATGAAGATAAAAGCTGGCGTGTTACAAACCCACAAAACTCAAACATGCTGGCATTGTCCTGTTTCTAGAACTTTGTCAGTTTATGGCATATTTCAGCATCATTAAAGATTTAGGAGAAGTTCTAATGGGGGATAAGCACTGCAAGCCACCACTCAGGAGCATTACCCTTGCAGCATTATTTTAGGTTTCTTCTTCCAGCACCTTTTAAAAAAAACTCCATAGCTCAACAGAATTTGGGCAGCTTTTGTAAAGGTCACCTTCCTAAATAGAAATAGGAACAAACTTGACTAGAGATGACTTCTGGAGATTAAAAACAAGACATGAAAAGCTTGTTTTGCTGTGTTTTACGTGATAATGCTGCCATGCAAAATTTGGGGCAGATGTTCAACAAATAAATATATGCATTCACAGTCCCTGAGGAAAGATGCTCTCAAGAGTATTCCATCAGGGACTTAATCCATCCTCTTACAGTGTCATTCAGTGCATGTGTAAGCTGTGGACCATGACAGTATCCATGTACTGTGTCTGTTTTGGAGCCTTTTGAGTTCTAAACCATAAAACTTGGCAGAATACTGTCTCTGAATCACAGAATGGTTTGGATTTGGAAGGGACCTCAAAGCTTATCTAGTTCCAGAACCCCTGCCATGGGCAGGGACACCTTCCCCTAGATGAGGTTGCTCCAAGCCCTGTCCAACCTGGCCTTGAACAATTCCAGGGATGGGGCAGCCACAGCTTCTCTGGGTTTTATGTTGCAGTGCCTTGCTACTCTCTGAGAAAATAATTTATTCCTAACTTAGATCTGATCTAAATCTTTCCTCCAATTTAAATCATCCCAAAGGGATGGCAATGTCCAACTCCATTCCTTGAGCCATTGGTGCAAACATGTATCCTCTATGCAGCCTATGCATATTCCTGTGTGTGCTCATGAAAAGTTACAGCAGAAAAGGGTCTGTCTTCTGTCAAATCTTTCTCTGGGCTTGATTGTATTCTTTTCTCCGCCTTTTGGAGTTGTGCAGCCCAGCTGCTGCTCTTCTGCAGTTACTCTTCAGCACTGGTTACTCTTCCTCATCTTTGCAGTTCTTCCACAACACAGCAGTGTATGGTTGTTTTTGGAGGCATGGAGAGTTCTCTGTTCTCAGTAGTGTTCCTTTGCTGGGCAGCCATAAAAATTAATAATTTGGAATGAATTTATGCAAAAGATATGCTTCAGCAGGCTGAAGTTTGAGCACCAGCACTTGGTTGAATCAAGCTTTGAAGTAACAAAGAGCATTTGATTGGTGTGCTTATTTAAAATAAAGGGTCTGTTTTTAATCCATGTGACAAGGAGGAGTTAGAGGAGGTTTTTAACCTTGCTACATGAAGGTAGTTTTTATCTGCCAGGCTGGTAGATGTATTGGTACAGTTGTATGGGGTGAGGGAGGAAACAGTTTCCATTTGATCTGTATGTAAATCCCCATGAATGAATCACCCAGCTCTGTGGAAGAGGTGTCCTTGGAAAGCATCATTCATGTGAGGCCAGGTCAGGCGAAAGCTGCGATCACCTCCTGGGCTCAGGCTCTGAGCTGCTCCCTGTAAACCCTTGCCTGCCTCCTCCCTTACCCTTTGCAAGGGTAATTATACACACCAGTGGGAATTCTGTGACTCTGACCTGCAGACCAAGGACAGGGTATTGATCCCTTTCTTCATGCCTCATATATAAAGGGGGAGAATCCTCCTAGATTTCCTGTGCTTCCCCTAGTAAAAAAAAAAAAATACTACCAACAGGCAAAGGGGTGCATGGTGTGGAGAAACAGCATTGGCAAAACCTGTTGTGCCTCGGGCTGTGGAGGATGGTGTTGAGGGCTCAAGACCTAGCACCTGAAGGCAGCTGCTTGCCCTGGGCTGCCAGGGGAGCACACATGCTCTTTTCCCTTGCTGCCAGCTGCAGAAGAGACCGGGAGCCTCGAGGAGTGAAAGGCAGACCCACATTCCCTCTCCCAGGGCTTGGCTGATTGTTTATCCCTGCTGGTGGCCTTTTTGGCCCTGACTGCTCTGCAGAAGTAGATCCTCCACCACATGAGTTTTCCATTTGCTGATGCTCAGGTGCCTTCTTTGTTACCTTTCACACAGCCATTAAAGCAGGGTGCAGGTAAAAACGCACTAGCCTAAGCCACTGATAGCTCCATTTAGTGAGAGGTTGTGTTTCCCACTTAGAAAACCAGTAGCTTTAATTTCCTTCTCCCCAGCCCCCTTCTCCTGTCCCGTTTTGTCACTTTCAGCTGTGGCTGCACATTGAAACTGATGGTCAGTCTGCTCTGGGCTCAGGAAAACAATTTACGTAAGTGAGATTTGATGTTTTCCATGTAAATCGTTTATGATTTCTAAAGGAGTGTTGGCTAAGGAACGTGGTCCTTGGGAAACGGATACTGCCCTCTCCCTGCATTCCTCCTCCGTGGTTGTTTCTAGATGAGCCCTGTGAGGGGCTGAGCATCCCCTTCCTGCAGTGGGATGAGGATGCCCAGCACGTAGGCCCCCAGCCCTGGGGAAGCTCCTGCAATGGCTCGTTAGTGAAAGGAGAGGAAAAGCCACCAAGGTTGGAAAATACTGATAAGAAGTTTAGTTGGCACTCAGTTCTGTCTCTCTGCATGTCTGATTTTTATTTTGTGATGGCCAATCAGACAACCTTTCCCTTTGATCCAGAATGTCGCTTTTCCATGTTAATTTGCTGCAGTGCTTGCCAAAAGTCCAAGGTTGTGTGTTGGTAGTAAATTGTGGCGATCAGGCGGGCGGCACTGGAGTGGCCAGATTGGATCCCAGCTCCTGCTTCCATCCGAGGGGAGCCAGCAGCGTGTCCTGCCCCACACTCAGAAGCCGAGTTACCCTGACCAGCAGAAGGTGTTCCCTTTGCTCTGCTGCAGGTAACCAGCTCTGCTCTGCCGCAGGAGCCCTGTCAGATGTTGATGGTTTCGTGGAAATACCATCCTTTGCCAGTCAGCGACGCCTGGGTGGGTGATGTGGTCCCATCCTTCCTCTGGCTGCGCTGGGGCGAAAACAGCCCTACCCTCTGCCAGGCGCGGTCCCTGCCTGGTTTGTGCAGCTGTGAGCAGTGAGCTGCTCCTCTGAGCAAAGCCTGAGCGACTCAAGTTCAACATCCTCTTGGTTCTGAGCGCTCCCGCTGCAGGAGGGTGGGTGTTTGTGCTTGCCTGAGTGCACGTGTGGTTTTCAGCTTCAGAGTGCACAAAACCTTTTGTTACCGTTTTCGCTTGTTCCCTCCAGCAGTGGCATTTCAGGGTGCAGAAAGTGTTGCTTTCAGAACAGTAAATTGTTCTAGAAGCAGCGCTCTTTAAAAGCCAGGGATATTGCCTCACATGCATATTCCTTTATAAGCTAACAAAAACAGTAAAAAATTCATGTGGCTGACAGTTTCCCCTCCCCTTCCTTTTAAAAATTCCCTTTTCTCCTAATTTTGAAACTCAGCAGGAAAAAGGCTGCTGCCAGCTGAGTCATGTGTTTAGTGCATGACAGAAGTGACTGTTTGGGATCATGCCCTTAATCCGCTGGATGGTGACTTTAGGATGCATTGGAGGTGGTAGAGCCTTTGCTGAGGAAAAGATCGCACAGCTTGAGCCTAATAAAATGTGTCTAATAACCGCTGTAGCATGCTACAGAAATACATGAGATCAAAGCTTCAGAGGCATTTATTTTCATAATTTGTGGGTCAGATCCTTGCAGGACTAATTGGGTGCTGTTTGATGTCCAGGCAACAATAGAAATCTCCCTGTAAATCAGAATATATTTGCCTCTTCCTTTTTCTTTCATACAAAAGCATAAAAGCTTAGTGTGATTTTGAGATAACTGGCAAAAGCGAAGACACAGGTCTCCTCCCTGCCTCACTGCAGCCTTTCTGTAATAAGAGGGTAGCGAGGCACTGGAACATGTTGCCCAGAGAAGTGGCAAATGATCCATGCCTGAAAGTGTTCAAGGCCAGGTTGGATGGAGCTTGGAGCAACCTGGTCGAGTGGTTGGCATCCCTGCCCATGGTGGGGGATGAGCTTAAAAGTCCCTTCCAACGCAAACCATTATATGATTCAGTTCAACTGAGGCCATTTAGCTGACACAGTGACCAGAACAAATGTTCCTACTTGCCAGATGTTGATTGTTTTAATTAACATTGGTGCTTCAGGAGCACTAAGCCTGATGGCTGTTGCCTGCCAGGCTACTGCTCCCCAAAACATGAGCCAGGATGAAACTGGAGAATGAGCTTTGATGGTGCAGCTCAGTGTACCTCCCCAGCTGTGGCTCACTAGTTGTGAAACTCCGGTGGTGTCTCAGCATTGTGGGTGGTCACCCCCAAAACACAGCAAGTCAGACATGCTGTGGGCTTTGCGGGGCACTTACAAAGTTCTTATATATATATATATATATATATATATAAATAATGTGTATAAATATATATAAAAATAAGTGTGGTTCGAACTGCTCCCCCTTGAGTGGAACAGGACAGCAGGGTGTGGCTGTGAGTGGCACAGCTTGTGTCCCTCTACCAGGTGCACAGACTTTCTTCAAAACACAGGCCACAATTCTCCAGGCTACTCACTCAGATGGGAGATGCCAAAACAGCCATGAAACATGGCTGGAAAGGAAGGTGCAGCGCCCTTAAACCTGTGGGGTTTGTGTTTTATGCTCCCACTGAATACTCAGGGTAGGTGTTTGGGGAAGGGGCTTCTCTTGTGTGTCTGCAGGTGCCACCATTTAGGGAGTGAAGAAAGGTGTGCAAGGCAAATGTTCTTGGAGAAGAAAAACAGAGGCCAAAGCAACAAAATGAAAAGGACTTCAAATGCATTTTCTGGCCATGCAGACAGGCTGTCTTCAGTGCAACGAATCTTCAGCCTTTATATATTGATTAGCTTCAGTAAATAGTGTGATGACTGTGCTCTTCCCATTGCTATTCTGTGGGGATCGGTGTGTTAGTATGGCTGAAGAGGCTGTAATAGCTAAATGGGATTCCAGTAGTGAGAGCAGTTTACAAATGCTCTCCAAAGTGATCCTCGCAGCCAGTGTGACTGTGTTTGACTGCTATAAATGTAAACAAGTGCTCCACTGGTGACCAGGCTGGTAATGGCTGTGTTTTCTAATGGGCAAAATTGTGTTCTCTGAGCCAAGTGTCCTGCAGTGACTGTGCCCTGCCCTGGCAGGGATGCTGTCTGTACCTGGTCCACTGGTTGGGGACCTGTGATGGGCACATTCTGTGGGGGTAAGTGAAGAGGAGAGGCTGAAATATGGGGCTGCCTGGCTAGAAAACAGAAAATGGCTGAAAATGCCCTTTTTTACACCAGCCATGTAATAATTTCTTCAATATTCATATGGGTGTAGTTCGAAGTGATTTTGCTTGTTGAGCTCTGTCCCTGCTCTTGGAGGCAGGGATGTGATGTGGCAGCCTGAAGGTGGTTGTGTTTGAGCTCTGGGCAAGCCCCAGATCCCTGAGCATTTGCTACAATAGAGCATGAACAGAGCAGGAAGATGGCAGGGACAGCAGCTCGTTGTCCTTGCGGGGCAGCAGTGGGAGAAGGGATGGATGGATGGATGGATGGATGGATGGATGGATGGATGGATGGAGAGATGCTTTAGCCATTAGTTACCATAGCTGAAAGCCCATCCAGAAGACTTTCCATTGGCATCTCCACATTTTGTGACAACCTGTAACAGCACCATGGTGAAAGAGCACTTCCAGAGGTAGTTTGGACCATGAGCTGAAATTCCAGGTTGCTCTGGAGACAGTGGAAGGAAAGATAGGATAGAGCAGATGTAAAATTAGCATAACAATACACCTTTAATTCAACTTGAAGGAAATAATTGAAGACTAGTTGTCACTTACGCTTGTGACCTCTGCCGAGATGACTCACTCTGCAATATAATATGAGTCACTTGTTAATGATGGCCTGTTAAGGAGAAAGTGCCAAATCCCTGTAACTTCTTCACTATGCACTGTAAAAGCCAGGATGAAGAAGGGTGTTCAGGATATTATTGCCTGGAAGTAACTGATACCTAAGAGCACCAAAGCACCTTTACTTGGCTCTGGGTGACTCTGGCACGAAAAGGCAAAGGTCCTGAGCAGAAATGGTACTTCTTTGGCCTTGGTTTAAAAGAGCCACACAACACTGGGTGCCTCTCTTCCCCTGTGCTGCCTTGACATGATGTTGCCCGAGGGTGGGGACCCTGATAAGTTTCCTTCCTGCCAGATGTCTGAGCTGGCCAGAGGACAAGTGCTTGCTGGTGGGAGAGAGGGAGGGAGGTGGGTGGGTGGGCACTCAGCTGTGCAGAGGGCATGGAAAGCCCTGGCCACCTCTGCAGAATATGGAGAGGGAGGTCTTGGGGACAACCTAGCTGCTGGGAGAGTGGCAAGGTAGAAATAAAATAATGCTGGGAAGGTTCCTGGACCACCAGTGATGCGGAGCCCTGGGCTGGAGACCTGCAGCCAGGAGCCTGGGGGAGTGAGGTGAAGAGCTGCAGTCTGAGGCCCTGTGGTCCCATGCAGTGAGGGCTTGGCCTGGCACAGCTTCCCCATGAACTCCTCGCTTCTGACGTGTGAGAAGTTTTTTATGGCCTTAAGGAACTCGAAGTGCTCCTGCAGCAACTGACTTGAGCGCTCACTTGTTAATCATCTACTAGCTGTCTTAAATGCTTCCTCTTACTGGACTAGTGTTTTTCCTCAATAAATGAGATTTCACAATCCACAGAAGAAAGTGAGAGCCTGGTGTGAAGGTGCTTGTGACCAGGGGCAGGAGCTCACCAAGAAGTGACCAGCTCCTGTGCTCGGGAAGGGGTTTCTCAGTTGACAAAAGCCTCATGATTTTGTCTGTAGTCAGGAAATTCTGTGAAGTGTTGACACACAAAGTTAACTTGAAAGGGGAGTATTTTTCCCTAGATCTCATAATTGTAGAGAAGCATGGAAAAAGGCCTTCCTGAAAGATCATAATCCAAAGGGCAAATAGAAGACTTCAAGTAGCTTATTGAAAATTCAGAAGAAAAAATGGAGATAAATGTGTGAGGCCTTGCCTGCCTTCTTTGCTGAGTGATAAAAAAAGAGATCCCTGAGCTGCTTGTGCCATGCTTTCATTTTCTAGGTGGGAAGCTGCCTTACCTCTGGCATCCCCATCTTCTGCCACCTGTTCAAAGCTGTATTTTGCCCTCTGGACTTTGCCTGTTGGCAGTCCAGACAGGACTAGCGTCCTTACAGGATCTTGCTGCTGTAGGCAGCACCAGTGTGGGCACAGTGAGACAGGAGGGTGGTGGTGAAGGTCTGTGGAGGAAGGTTGAGGCGTGAGGGGATGAGAAGGAATGGACCTGAAGGAAGGGAACTATGCACTTGGATGCAGAAAATTGTGTGTAGCCCCTTAGGAATAGCTCTCTCTGAGGGGTGGAGGAATGTTACTTCCTGAAGAGAAACTGCCAGTGCAGTGGGACCCAGCTCTTGACCACATCTGCAGTTTGTCTTGCTCGTTTGATAATGATCACCCTGTTCTTTATCGCGTTCCCGCTGTAGCGTAGCGCTCCTGCTGCTGTGGGAGCTCTCAGGAGCTCTCATCGTGCCTCTTGCACAGGCAGAGGTTTATCCTGTGATTGAACTGGATCCAGTTGGACAGACCATACCCCTCCAAAAATGGAGCAGCGTGGTTGTCCAGTGAGAAAGGGCATAAGTTCAAAGCTGCACTTGGTTTCTCAAGGCCCTTTCACAATAAATCGCGGGTTTGTTTTCGCCTGTTGTCGTGACCTCTTCTGTGCTGCTGGTGTAAAGCAAAGTGCCTGCACAGAGGAAATGTCCTCGAGAGGAGATGCAAAAGCTCTGCTCATTATCAGAAACGAGTAAAACTGCTCCAAGCTAATGTGGCTGCCTAAAAATAGAAGTGGTGTTAGGGGGAGGGACTATCTTCTGTGTTCATTTGCCCTTGATTTTCATGACATTTTGCTGCTCTATATTGTGTGTCTTGTTCAGGAGACTGTGTGTCCTGATCACACTGGACTAATTCACAAGAATGTGCGCTTGTGTCAAAAAACATGATGAGGAGGACTGAAGAGCTTGTTGGGGGTTTGGCAGTGAACTGGCAGAATGCAGTTATTCAGGTTTATTCCCTCATCCTCCTGCTCCTCACAGGTTCACAGCCTGTCCCTTGCTGTGATCTTGAAGCCTCCCCTGAAGGAGGGGGAGGCCTGAAGAAGGGATGTGACTGGCAGTGAGGCTCTGGGCTGGGATGGATCCCTGGTGCTGTGAGGTGTTGGGAGCAGAGGACATCCATCATGTGTGCACCTTGCTAGAGAGGACAGTCATACCTCAGCTGAAAGTTGCAGCATCGACTTTGCAGTTAAGGGGGAAAAAAAAAAAGAAAAAAGGAAAAAAAATTACTTATGAGACTTAATTACTGAGTTATTGTTATTCAGTATTTAAAGCCCAAGTTTCATAACTGCCTTGTGATATCAGCATTCATGTTCTTTGTCAGTATTATGCAAGCAGCTCACCTTGTGATCATGAAATACTGAAAAGTGCTTTCTAATGCTCACCCTCGTTTCTCAATGAGTCCATAAAACCTCTTCTGCTTTCCATTAATTATGGAACAATGGGACATTTTCCTCTCAAAAAGAGCTGAGCCTTCTTTGTTTTGTCTTCAAGTTCTTGAGCCAGCTGCTCCTCTGAGACCTTTCTGTTCCATATGGCTAGACCAGCGTAGACATATCCTCTGTCCTTCACTGCACTGTCTTTTGCCACTTGGGAGAAAGCAGGAGGTTTGTGGACCAGTCGTGAGGGCAGAGGTCTTGCTCTACTGAAGCACTTCCAGCTGGTGCTTGGCTGTTTCTGGCCCTGGTGTGGTTGGTGTGATCTGCCCTCAAGGTTAACTGAGGCAGCTGGGAAAGACGGGAACAAGTCCAATGGGATAACTCTATTTCCTTCCCAAAAGAGCTGAAATACTAGCTTGCTTGTTGGTACTCAGTTGTTTTCCAAGTGGGAGTTTGTTTAACACCAGAAGAAGCCCTTTCTGGACCCCCTCAGGAGCTGTGCTCTAAGTGAGACCCTGGGAGTGCAGCCCTGGTCACACCTGTGGGAGCATCTGTGCTGGGTCTGGATTTTCCCCATCTCCACATCCAGATTTTGCAGAGCACAGAACAGACCTCTAGTTTTTCTCCTGATCAGTCCAGTTCTGTCACTCAGTGGCATCCAGAGAAAGGATGGGATGGGGAGGATTGTCCTGTTCTGTGGGGGTTGCCTGTGAGGTGGCTCTGCAGGTGACTCACCAGAGGTGGTGGGGTCTCTTGATATTGCTGGGAGAATCTTGAATGATTTCCTTGACTTGAGAGATGCAGAATTTAATCTTTCCTCTGAGCTTTCTCAAGAAAACGGAAATTGTTGTTTTTTCCCTTCCCTGTAGGGGGAAAGGGCTCAATTGTTTCTCTAAGCCCAGATGTGGAGTGTGCTGAGCACACTGGAGAGGATGTGTCTCCAGGCTCCCTGGCCAGTGCTGCTTCTCCACTCCTTCAGACTTTTCCTTATGTACACATCCAGAGATCCATAACTCTTTTCACATGCTAATGAGGACTTCACAGATAAGATCCCCTGTGAGGAAAGGAATGCTAGGAGAGTCTCACAGCAGGGGAAATCAAGGTGAGGAGAGGTCAAGTATCTTCCTTAGATTCCCTTATAAGCCGTGCAGCCCTGGCAGAGCTCAGAGTAGGAGTCAAGCCCTTTGGCCTCTCATCCCGTGTTGTAGCCATTAAACTATGCTCTCCTAAGATTAGATAACCTGTGGTTTTAGTGTCTGCAAGCCTTGATGAGCAAATTCCTTTGGATAAAAGCTTTTCTTGTATACTTGCCAACACAGAGTGATGTTTGGGACATGAGGGAAGGGAAATAACTTGCAGGCATCAATTTTCAGGAGATGAATCAGATGAAGAGATAATACCCAACAGGTTAGAGCTGTTGGAACGACTCAGTGGTGAGGATCACATTCTGTGTCTCTGGTTTAGACTAAGTGATATGGGGAACCCAGGGTGCAGCTGTACTGCCAGCAGCTTACCATGAGTTTGGATATTGCTTAACAATCTGGATCTCTGGCAGTGATTAGATATGGCACTGGAGATTGGGCCTTGGGATGGACACTAAGGGGATTGTGGTAGCGTAGTACTTGGTGTTACCCTGAACAAAAAGTCCATCCTGGCTTTAGATCTCTTCCAGTCTGGGGAAGCTGATAGCTGAGTTGGTTTCCCTGCGTCATGAGTATTCCTTTTCAACACATCAGAGAAGGAAAGTATTGCAAAAGCATCTTGGTCTTGTACTAGTTTGTCTTCCTCGCTGTAGCCTGGGGCTGTAAGGTGGACCAGAGCTCAGCTGAGCACACACTGCATTTGGCTTACAATGAAACTGCAGCATCTCCCCTCCCTTCTGACCAGGAGAGATGGTAATGGGCCAGCTGGGTCTGCAAGGAGGGATGAGGTGATGCTTTCTGAGGATTTAGGGTGGCCCAGCAGAGTTTGTTGTGCTGTTTATTTTGCTTTCTGAGGAGGTGTGTTGTTGCTGAAACACGTGGATTTGATTTCTGGTTATGAGCATCCTTATCTGCTTCTGTAGCCATTAGCTCTCTGTCTTGCCCATGTGGGAAGCTGTAAGTTCCTTCATCCGATAAGGCTTTTCTTATCTGTTCTGCTGTTTATTGTGTAGAATTGAAATTACTCTAGGAACTACAAAAAAGAGGATGGAGCCTGGGAATTGCAGCTGGGAAGTTGTGTTTCTTTTCCCTGCACAGACCAACAAGATGTCAATAGAAACTCTGAATGTCTCCATGCATCAAGCCAAAACTGAGTTCTTGGTCATGTATTATGTCTAGAACAAAGCATATGTCCAGAGATTTCCTTTCCTTCCTTACTTTGTGCAGCATCATCAGAACACCCCGTTTGGCCTTTTAAACTTATCAGCCTGCTTGTGAAATATTCAGTAAGGCTTGGGCTGAGTTTGCATCACTGTCAGTGGGTTGCATCTTTTTGGAGTGGCTTTGATCTTGCTTACTCCGTGCTGAGTAATTTACACTCCTCTCACATGAGCTGCAGCTTCAATGGATGTGCCGCCCTCTGAGAGTCTGGCCCTTGCAGGCTCTCTGTTTCTCCTAATCGTAAGCATTTAAATGGTATTAAAGCTGCTTATCCCAGTCTTGTGTTTTTTTAGAGTCATTAACACCTCTGCAGAGAAAGTGTAAAACTCTAGTGAAGTCAGCTGGTGGCACTTTGCAATGGTTTGAATGGTTCTAGAGGGAGCAGAGGGCTGGACGTGCTGAGGAGGGTCTTTGGGAAGGGTACTGGTGGTGGTGCAGTGCCCATGGGTGGGGAGCACCCAGGCATGGTGAGTTCACCCTTGGGAGGTGGTGCTCCCCTTCCGCCTGGGGTCAGGGCTCCTTTCTGGGTGTGAGAACAGGCACCTCAAGCTTTTGTTGAGTTCCTCCCCCACCGTGATTCCCTAGAGGCCAGAACCATCCATCTCTCCGTGTTTGTTGTGTCTCATTTAAGGGCGTGTCTCAAACCACGTCAGCAATTTTCTTTTCTATTCTGTTGCCTTTACAAAGAGATGTTGATGTTCAAGGGTGATCCCACAAGGAAATCATAAAAAAAAAAAACCAAACAAACCCAAAGCTGGCTTTATTCTTCCTTGTGAACCTTGTGTGTGTTCTTGTGCAGCAGCGGTGCCACAGTGGTCTGATCTGCCTTGTGGCCATGGAGAAGTCCCACTCCTGCTCTCATTGCTTGGTCTGTCGAGTCAGTTCAGCTCTGCACTAATTAATGGGAAATTGTCATGACTAACGTTAGGCTGGTAGGAAAAACTGATAGGGGTGAATAACAGCACAAGATACATGGAAATCAACGTTTTTCTCCTTGGAGGCTGTAAATGTAATCCACTTAATATTCTGTGGAACACAAGATTAATATTCTTCAGCATAATATATATAAGGGCTTTTCTTTTCAGTTTGCTGGCAGAGGCATTGCTGCATTGCTAAAGCTGAGGGCAGGGGATTAGGGGTGGGGGAAGGATGCTGACCCAACTTCCAGAGGATTCAGAAACAGCGAAATCTGGCTAGAGGAGATTAAACTTCTTCCTTGCTGGCAGGACTTCCCTGCAAGAAGTGCAGCTCACGCTGGAATAGCCCAGTGGAAAGCTGGTATGGTGTCTTTCAACTCTTTGGGTGCCTAAATTGTTGGGGAATAGATCTGATTTGCTTGGACTGTGCGGTGTGACTCTGCTCACGGGCTCCCAGTGCAAAGCTGGCGCCTGCAGAGTGTGGAAACCAGCTCCAGTCTTGCACTTGTCCTCCTTCACAACATAGTTTTGCCATGATTTAAACTCATAGAACTGCTAAGCTTTGTAGAGGTTCCTTTAAAATAATAATAAAGCAAAGCCCCTGTTCTTTGTCTTTCACAGGATGGAAAGAATGCAGTGAGTTGCCAAGCTTAAAGAGGAGTAGATACAGCAGAAATGAATAAATCAAGAGCATTTATTTTATGTTGATTAATCTGATATGTTCATAGTTTTCTAAAATAAAATCTAGCCCTGGAGAGTTTAGCAAATCAAATAACAATAACGGCAATTAATTTAGAAGCAGTTACTAATGTTTCTCATCCCCTTTTCAGATCCCTTAACGCACATGATTAATCTCCCATCTTACGACTGTGGGCCAAATCCTCGTGGGGATGTGCAGCGTCTCTCTTGGGTTAGGGAAGAGCTGACCCCATTCCTGAGTGTGGGGAAGGACTGTGGGCAGGGCTGAGATGAGTGGCTGGTGGATGCCGGCACCTCGTGCCTCCAGGAGGGTTTGGTCTGATTCTTCAGCTGAAATTCCAATTATTATGGGCTTCCCCACCTGCTTTGTTTTGTACTGGCCTTCAGCAGGAGGGTCCCTGCGGTCTTACAGGGCTTGCTTAGCTGCTGTGCGTGTGTTTATGTTAACATTTCCAGCCTGCTTGTGTGAACTAATAAAAAATCGTGGAGCTCTGCAAAGAGCCAGATAATGTCACAGCTGGTTCCAGGGACCAGAGCTAGCAGAGGGCTCCCAAGGCAGGGAGGTGTCACAGGGCTGTAATTCGACAGGGAGCACAACTGATCCTGTAAAGCAAAATGCGGTGATTGGATTTACGGGACATGGAGATGACTTGCAAAGCAAAACATGCACATCTTCCTGGGATGTCTGGGAGAAAGGTCCCTCCACTTTGTCTCATCCAAAGTGCTGTTGTAATGCATATATCACACGAACTAAAAAACTAAATAATCTGTGCGCTCCTGCCAAGTTTGGTAATTTGGGGCATTGGGGTTTGAAATAAAAAGCATCTCCCTGAATTTCTGAGAGCATTTCCCAGTGCAGGAAGCCACCAAGAAACACAAAAGACTTGCTGTGGGAAATACTTCACACCCAGGCAAAAAATTTCTTGCACGTCACTTCAGCGACGGTGGATCAACCCTGACTTTTAGGCTGTTTTTTTGGCATGCATCAGGCAGGAGCTTGCTTTTTGCTGTAGGACCTTGCTTTCCACCCAGTGTGAGTGTCTGTCATAACCAACCTTTCAGACTTCCTGCTGGGTCTGGCATTACTGGAGACAGCCTGTGAAATGTAGGAAAAAAGGTGAGAAGCCTTCCTTTCCCCTTCCCCACAACTTGTTAGCTCTTGGGTGAGACACGTATTTCTAGACTGAAGCATGCAAATTAACATATATTTGATATTCTTTTAAATAATTTTGCTGTTTTGTCAAGACAGTACAATGTAAAAGTGAGTTTATAGTACATGGTTTTGGCAGCTTGTTGGTAGAGTTGTGGGGTTTGGGTTTTTTTTACAGTCTGTCCTGCAGAGTTCTGCTCAATAATTTGAAGTGATTTGTTCCCCATATTGTCCTTTCTTGAAGCTACAGCCACTGGAGAGTTATCTGTGTTCTTGCTAACCAGCCCTTGTAGAGCCAAGTGTGAGGAGCGGATGACAAGTGACAGGCTGTGGGTAAACTCTTCCAAAAGCACGAAACCAGCAGATAACTCCATCTCCAGATGATGTGTGAAAACTGGGCTGATGTGAGAAACTCTCGACTGAATCCAGCAGGGAGGTGGTGTTTCTCCAGACGTGTTTATAGGGACAAGAAAATATTGAGAAGTAATGGCACATGCTTTAATCTGGGATGCAGGGATTTCTGGAATGCATGCCTACATGCCTGGCTGTGCGTTGGTTGTTGCACAGATCTCTGCTGTTGAAGGCTGTAGTCTATGGGTTGTTGATGCTACAACCCTTTCATCCCTGAAGCTTTTCTGGTCAGCTCAGCCCACAACCATAACTGAAAAATAGACACAGAGGTACAAAACCACCCTAGTTTAAGAAAGCAAAAGGTTTTAAGGTTGTTTTTCTTTTCTTGCTCCAAGATGCATGTGGGAGTGAGACGTTCTGTTTTAAGGCATCCCTCTGGCCACAACTCTCACTGCAAGGAGGGAGCAGGACTGTCATTTCCTGACAGAGGTGATCCCATATGGTGACCCCAGCAGCCTCCTGTGAGGGCTGCAGAAGCTGGAGTGTCCAGCAGTGCCTCAGGAGGGTGCAGACTGGCTTCTGTCACCCCTGCAGGCACACACACGGACGAAGCCACAAGTGTGACCCGCTGTGGAGAGGGAATGTTTGCCTGCATGTGAGAGGGTGCTCCCTGCTCTTGGCGTGAGCTTGGCAGCAGCCCTGCTTTGCACAGTGTGTCTCCAGGAGCGGCATGTTAAGAGCCTGTAGTTCCCAAAACAGCTGCCTTGCTAAGTAATTAAACCAACTCCTCCGAGACCCCGTAAACCTCTGACAGCGTTCAGTGGTAGGTAACAATTTCAGCTTGACGCAAACATTTGCTGGCTGAGGTTGAAACTCTGCGTTTCTCAGAGGGATGAGATCTACACATTTAGGAATAATATCTTAATGCTCTGAAACTACACGAGTGACTTCCAGTGAGGAGAGCATCCAGCTGCTGTGCTCTAATTGGTGTCTGCATCCGAAGAAGAGCGGTACAATACTGGTAGTGACTTTAGATCTTCTGGGGACTATAGATATGATTTATAATTGGCACTGCAGCTTTTTAGAGACACTGAGCTTAGCCAAGCCTTTTATATATTGCCCCGTTGAAGTTGTGTGCTTGAATTAGGCATGTGTTGAAGGGGTTGATGGCGCTGAGGCCGCATTCATCTAGCAAGGCATTGAAAACCTTGGGGTTCACTTAGCAGTCGTGCTTTTGCTGATGCTTCTGGTCTGATTGGCTTCTGGCTCTTCTAAATGAACAGCCTTCTGTGAACTGGAAGGTGGGCTTGTCATACAGCAGCAAACAGTTCATAGACTCTGTCCTGATGATCTGTGGGATGTGCTGTGGGGCTTTAAAAGGGTGAGAGGAGTGGCTGCTTTGGAGGGAAACTAACTGCAAATGAAGAATAATTTGTGTTGTCTTGAGGGTTATTGAATATCTCAGCATTTTCTTACCGTGCTGAGACTCGTGGAGGCCACATGTTCATCTTCATTAGCCTCAAGTCACAACTCGCTGCCTCTTGCTTGAATGACATCAGGAGAGACGGACTCACCATGTTGCTAGCAATGCTTTTGAAGGGATGGGACGGAGGCTTGGACCCTTCTTGTTTTGATTAATGTAAATGTGTAGCTTGTGGGTGGCTTTTCCTTGGCCTGGACTGCTCTGACATGCAGCGTTGGAGGAAGGTTAATTTTAGACGTGTCATTTCTGTCCTCTCCTGGTGTTGCTGCTGCATCTTGGGCTGTGGGACCCACCATTTGCAGTGCTACAACTGCATCGTTTTGGTTGGAAAAAACCCCTTTTTTCCAGGTCAGTATGTGTGTTCCTTACAGGCTTGAAGCTCCCACATTTCATATTTGCGGAGAGGGTACAGAATGGCTGCTTTTTTTTTTTTGACATGATAGAAGGGAGAAACTAGGTCAGAAGAACTCTAATTTTGTATGTGCAAGTGTGAGTCTGTCAGCAGGAAATCTGGAATAGTCGGTTTATTGTAGCTTCAGTGGCTTGGCCTCCACAAGACCAAGTGGGAATGAACTGTGTATGTGCATAGGGGATTTTGTATTTTTCTTCCCTTAGCACTGGAGTTGGCTATTCCTTTGCTGGCTGGGGGCTGCAAATCCACGCTTACATCCTAAATTGAACAGGTAATAGTTGAAGAAGTAATACAGTTTTATTGACTGAAAAGCCCAATGTGGTGATTAGTTCTTATTTAATTTTGTTGCTGCCAACTATTGGCAGGTCTTAACATACTGGAAAGGAAAGAGACGCTCACATGGTGACTGGAGCTTTATTGCAGTGAGAAGCTGGGGAGGAGAGTGTTGGAGACCTGGGAGAGTGGATTTATGGTTTAGGAAGGGGGAATGGACAGAGCACGGATGCGGCTCTCAGTAGGGCCTGGAAGAGCATCTCTTGGTGAGATGCTGCAGAGGAGTGGTTCAGATAGATTTGTAAACAGGCTCCTTAGCTGTCCAGCTGAGAAATTTTTCTTCTGTTAATAACTTAGCCTTGAGAGCAGTTTTTCTTATGCTGTGTAGTAATGCTGTTTCTTGACTAACATCTTCTTTTAAGTTACAGAGCTGGGTATTCGGGGGTGAGGGAGGACAAACTGCTTCCTCAAAATGAAAACAAAGCCCTCGGGGAGTTCATTATTACTCTTCCAAGTAGAGCAGCTTGTATTGCTTGAGTAGGCAGGAGGTGCAGTGGTAGATGGCATTGATGATAGCTTGTTTTGTGAGTCTCTGGATGGGTGGGCGAAGGGGGGGAAGGTACCAAAGCTAGCAGGAGAAGGCGTGAGATTAAGCAATCCCTGTGAGGGCTGAGTAGCATCTGGTAGTCCAGCATGGTTCTGCTTCATTGCTTGGCTTTTGTCTCAAAAATACCTGTGCAGCCTTTTGAGTTTTTTTGCACTGCTTTTAATTAATGGGCAAGGTTAGAGCTATGTCTGTGTGATTGAAACTTGAAAAAGTCATGTCCCCAGCCTCTTTTTTAGAAAGTTCGCAGTAATTCAATCAGTATTTGGTTGCCTTGGCCTCTGCCTTCCTGCTTTGTTTGCTGCTGTCTGCAGCTATATTAACAATCCTATCCTGGCTTGTGCAGTCCATCTTCATATTACTCACAGGGCTGTTAACTACAAGTGCCTTGGAGATGGAGACAGCCAGCTGATTACTAAAAAGCAGCTGTGTCTTCAAGTGCTTTTCAAACCCCTCTATTTTTCTCTGAACTGTGTGTCATTTGGGGTAACTTCCCCAAGGTGATCCAGACCTTGTTTCGTCAAACTGTACAAGTGCTTCAGTTCCTGCTGTAGAAACCAGCGGAGAAAGTATTGCAAAATGAGTGAACTGATGTGCCTTCAGAAGGAATGGCAGGGGACTTTGTAGAGCTTGAGGTTACGTGGGTCCTGTTGCCTAGGAGATTTATGGCCATCTACAGAGCTTCTAGAACTTCTTGCTAACATGAGAGGTGTGGCCCAGCCCGGGTATTTGGCCTTGGGGAAATGAAATCTGGGCAGGTGTATGGTGTGAGAACTGAAGGCTTCATCCTTGTACTCGCTCCTTGCAGCGATGCTTTGCATAATCAGAAATGTTACCCTGATGACAGTTTTGCCAGTTGAACTCTGCTACTGAAAGGCTTTTCTGTTTCTCCTGCATTCCTTGCAAAACGTTTCTCACATTCTGAATCAATGATCTTCCGCTTCTGGTTGGAGCTTGGTGGGGTTGGAAGACTCAACTTTCTCCAGGCAGTTGACACCTCGAGACAGCCACTTGGGTTGAGAGTGGTGCCGTGCCAAGCTGTGTGATGCCCGGTGGGGTTGTGGCTCTCCTGGGCTGTCTGTGTGCCGTGGCATTGCCATTAGTTTACAAGAGCACACTTCTTCTGAAGAGCGACCCTGTGGTGCCTCCCAGTGCCAAAAATTTCTCCTTATGACTGCCAGGACTTGTCTAGGCAGAGGCACCTGCACACAGACAGAGCTCCCTGGGTCTCGTGTTGAGGGTGATGAGTAAATGGCTTTTGTAAGCCCTTGGTTTTTATGGGATCTCCTGTTGAGGCTGTTTTATTATGGAGATGTAAGGCAGAGACTCATAATATTCTGATGCTTGGGAGCATTAGTTGCACAGGCTTTGTATCTTGGTGGAGATTAAAAAAACTCTTCTGATGCCACGGAGCTGCTTTAGCTGATTCGTGCCTGGGGACACTCCTCTCTCACTGACCCGTAACTGCGCTGCCTCCAGTTACACAGTGCGTTTTCCTTCTCTAGGGTTGTAACATTTGCTTAATGACTGGGTAGCTCCATGATTTTTGGCTGGAAGTTGTCATTAGCTGCTAGAATTGGGGGACTAAGTGCACAATGATTACAGAGGCTCCAATCTCTGACTTGCCCTCCTGCGCATCCACAGCAATCGTGGTTTAATTGGTGTGCCCCTGGGTTCCCCTCTCCTGAGCATCTTTCCACTGTCTCCTCATGTAACCCTTCCTGTTACATCCCCTTTGTGTGGGCTAGAAGGGAGAAAAATGAGTCTCCTTCAAGGAAAACAAGCAGATCTGATGTACAGGCTGTGTGTAAATATTTCCTGTGTTTATGGACACCTGCATGGCCATATTTAAAGATGGCTAACTTGTGTTCTGCTCACTCAGCAGGCACCGTAGCCAGCACTAACACACACCTGCAGCCCTTGACCTTTAGGTGACTTAGCCCTGGGTGTGGATACTGCTCTCTGAATAGTCTCCTCAAGCAAAGTGTTGGCTCTTTTGTGCCTGGGACTTGTTGAGACATCATCATGGTGCAGACAAGGACATCTTTCAGCTTTAGTTCTGTGGGGTCTGGGTTAGGCAGAAGGGAGCAGTTTTACCCAGGAGCCCATGAGCCCCACTGTGTGCTCCATGCTGATAAGTCTTCAAAAGGGAGGCATGTTCTGTTACTGAAATTTGAAGACATCCTGCTTTATCATCCGCACACAGAAGTCCCTTTTCTGATAATGCACCAGTTTCAAATACAGTGTTTATTGAAATAAAGTGAACTTTGTTTTCCTTACCCATGATATTGCTGGAAAGGAAGATGCCTCTGTGTTTTTCTGTGTTTTGGACTGGTTTTAGCCACTGAAACTTTAGTACCACAGATTTTCCTGAGAGATTACTAGAAACGTAACGATTTCCCACTTGAATTTGAGCCTGTCGTGGCTGTAGCTGTGGCAGCATGATCATGTCCTGGCACGAGAGAGCTCAGGTCCCAGCCCATCTGTGCCTGGAGGAACACTGGGTCTGCACAACCCTTGCCACAGGTGCTACTCTGTGAAACATCTCCCATCCCATGAGCAGCTGAAAAGTCCTATGGAGTGTTTTGTTGCTTTATGGAGACCATCCTTTACAGAGAGCCTGAGTTTGCTGCTGTGCCTTCTGGCACAAGTTCTGAGTAGCAGGGAGGAGGGAGGGACCCTACCTTAGTTTAAGGGCTCTTGGCAAAGTCCTGGTGCTACTGCAGCTGTGCAAATCCTTTTCTAGTTAGAGTGAAGCTAACCTAGAGCTGAAAATTATTTGTGGCTTTGCCTTAAATGCTGAATGCTGTCTGTCTCTCCCCCCGCCCCCGCCAAAAAAAAATGCACCTTCTTTGCCTAAACTAACAACTCACCTCATTTTTTCCTTTTATTTGTGGGCTTGTTATTCAATGCAGATGTTTTCAGTTAGATACAATAGTTCTTGTGAAGGCATTCTGGGGTGTGGGAAGAGGGGGCTGCGGCAGCCTTACCATCCATCTGTGTGTCCCTCCTGGATCAGGGAGAGGGCAGCAGCAGAAGGTGGTAGGTGCCAGGCTGGAAGCAGCCGTGTGGGATGAGCTTTGCAGCCACCCCCAGCCAAGCGCAGCCCAGCGCTGCTGTGAGCCCTCATCTGCAGCACAGGCTATATTTGGTCTGAGATTATTCCCTGCTTGGCCTGGATTGGTCCTGGTTGGGGCTCTGCAGGGTGGATTTCTCTTTCCCCTGGCTAACATCACCCATGCTGTGCGCCTCTTTATTTTTCTCCCTCGCTGCCCACTCCAGCCTGCCCGAGCTGCTGTCGCTGCTCTCTGGTACCCTCTTGAAGCATCTCAGCAGGGGCTTTGTGGGATGTGCAGGATGTGCCCCTGGTACCCGGGACAGCCTATTCCCCAGCAGCCATTAAGATGCAAATCTCTTTTCTGGGTGTGAATCTGTCCAGGGGAGGCCAGTGGGAAGCAGCGTTTTTTTTCGTGTCCCGCCCCATCCTTTGCTCTGTATTTTCTGGAAAGGCCATTGATAGCATATTATTCCTGGGTCCTAACGGTGGCTCCTGGGGAGAAGCTGTTCCCTTTGACTGCTGCATGGGAAGAAGGCAGGCCGAGGAGGGCAGCGTGGCTGGGAGGAGAGGTCAGCCCCCTCTGCTCCCTGACATTGCTGGTGCTCCCAGTGTGCTGGCTGTGCTGAGGTGGAGCTGCCTGTGGCAGCAGTCAGGGGAGCAGTGTCACTGCTGGCTGTGCTGAGAGATGCCCAGTTACCTTGGCAATGCTGCTGGAAAAATGCAGGGAGAAAACAGGATGGAGAGGGGACATTGCAGCAGAGAAACTGCCTGGCTGGTGGGAGCTGGAGTGGAAGATGTGGGTGATGGGAGTGATGGGGGAAAGCCCTTCTGGCACAGAGCTGCCCCTGGCTGGCACAAAGCTGCCGTGGGCACAGTGGCAGCAGAGGCAGGTGTGGGGCTGGCAGGTCTACAAACAAGTGATGGGTGGACTCAGGCAAACCTGTTGGAGCCACAAGTGTGATGTTTGCCCACATTAGAACAGCGAGCCTGGGATGGTGGGATGGGGTGCTCTTTGGTTTAAGGATTTGTGCAGAGAGGTTGGAAAACATATTGCAAAAAGGAGTTCTTTTTATCAGAAATGGCCAGCTGCATCCCTGGATGTTTCTCCAAACCTCCTAAGCATATGCCCTAGGCACGGCTTTCTTCTGCCTTAATCTCCTAGTGAATATTCAAAAATAGATATACTTGTAGCACTGGAAAAGCCTCTTTCAGAGTTGTTTCAGCACTGCAGAGAACAGCCCTTAGGAAAGAAACTCAAAAAATAAACAGCAGCTGCTGCCATGTTTCCCTGTCCCCCCGCCTCCTCACCCAGTGTGGAAACCCGGTGTCGGTTCCCTTTCCCATCCGTTCCTGGCATTTCCCTGCCTGGTACCAAGGCAGCAAAACCCACAGGCTGTCCACACCCAGCTGAGATGCTGCATGCTGGAAACCTGTTGTGCTGCAGCTTCACCTGAGTCTGGCCCAAGTGTCCAGATGAAGGTGTGTTTGCGCCAGGGCAGATGTGGTCTCCAAGCCTTGTCCAGCACAGCTTCCCTGCCCTTTGCTGCAGATTGTCCCACTGAAGGCTGAGTAGGGTGCCCACCCCAGAGTACCCTGGGGCTTCCCAGGCAGCCTGAGGAAGCTGCTTGTATATGATGGAGGAACAGGCAGAAGGGGGATGTGGCATTTCTGAACGGTCAGAGGGGTTGCTGTCACCCTGTCACGGAGCTGTGCTGAGCCCTGGCCGCTCCACGGCAGCATGTGTTCCTGGCTGGGTGGAAAGTCACATCAGGACTCAGATTAATTTACTTTTGTGGCATTTTTACTGGGTTGAACCTTGCTTCTCAGCTGCTCACAAAGATCCAGTGTTTGACTTTTGGACCCAGCAGCATCTTGAGTTCATGCAGCTTTGTGATGAATGGAACCTCTGTGTCCGTAACAGGGTGGTGGGTGTCCATCTCCTCTCTCCCCAGGAGTGCTGCTGGCTGATCCTCCTTGGCTTGCTGGAGCTGGTAACTGACCTGTCTGCATCCCCTCAGATTGCAGCTGGGCTTGCTGGGATGCCAAGACATCCAGCAGCTCAAGTGACTCAAACCCCAGCAGGGAGGATGAGGATGGGTGGTTGCGTGGGAGGCAAGGTCACCCCTCGGCTGGGTGGGCTCAGGGACACACAGACCCCAGGGGTGTCAGGATATCTTCACATCCGCCGTCTTCCCGGAGGATTGTACTCTCCAAAATTGGAGTGATGAGTACAGGAAAAGGAGGAGGAGCGGGAGAGTATAAATAAAGCTTCTGGAAGGGGGAAACCCACCGAGAGGAGAAAATAGCAGCGCTGGTTATTCTTTCTTTCTTTCCCCACCCTCCCTCGTACCTCACTGCTCGTATCGTCTTTGGACTGGGCTGGTGGGTGCATGTGTGTGTGCGACTGCACCTCCCCTGGCTGGCCACATGCCAGGTGGAGTGGGATCTGGGGACAGGGTTTGGGGTTTTGTTGCCACCCTCACAAGGTACTGTGTCCTCATACAGCATTGCCCTAGATCTGCTTGCCTCAGTTGACAAACCAGGATGTCAACAGCCAGGATGCACCAAACCGAAAATGGCCTTTAGACCAAGTAACACTAATGCTGCTGTCCTCAGGAACAGACCTGGAAACCTCTGCTTTGAGCCCCAGGATGACATCTTGCCAGTTAGCATGTTTTATTCCAAAGCTGATGCGTGAGAAAATCTTAAGTTTTAACAGCGAATGTTTGCTATTGCGTTTAAAGCATACACTGAGTGTTCATATGTCGAGGAGATGACAGTCATGTGGGTGGCTGCTCACTCACAGGCACTTACCTGGCATCTCCCAGCCCAGGTGCTGGACATGGGCAGCACTGGGCAGGTCTGTGCTGCCCAGTGTGCTGGGGCTGCCCACACAGGGCTGTCACTGGGACAGTGCTGCGCTTCTGCTCGTTGTCCCTGTAATTCCCATCCCTGGTCTGCCTGGAAACCTTAAACCCCTCAAAACCCTTGTTAGAGAAATGTTGATCTTCACTGAATGTTTATTTTTTTTCAGAAGTCTATAAATATTGCTTATTTAATTTTTTTTTTTTCTTTTCTCCTAGGATCCTGCAGGAATCTTTGAATTGGTGGAGCTCGTTGGCAATGGTACCTACGGGCAGGTCTATAAGGTAAAGGTTCCAGCTGAAGTGATCCTGTGTGCCTTGGCTGTGTGTGCATCCTGTGAGCATCCCAGCACATCACCTTGACTAGGCTTTGACCATTGCAGACCTGACAAGAAGCCTTGCTGAACTCTGGCCTTTTGGTCTTGTGTGCAAGTACCGTGTAGCACACAGAACTCTTATAATAAGCAATTCACATTAGTTCTGAAACTGTCACAAGAAAATGAATTGCCTTTTTTTTTTTTTCCCTTTCCCTCCAGTTGCTTTTTATTGATCAGATGATGAGGAGGGAGTGAAAAGTCTGTGCTTTAATAGCTAAATCTCGATCTCTTCTAAGAGCTGAGTTTACGGCTGCAATAGGCTGCCAAATGAGTTTGCTACAGTCTAGTGCTCTGCTTGCACACAGGCTGGCTGCCGTCCTTTCCACTGGCAGAAACCTGCTACAGGATTAAAAACAGTATTAAAGTGTTTTTATTGAAGTGCCTGTTACAGTCAGTAGGATTGCTTTAAATTTTTCTAAACATCTAGAAGCGGCAATCCAGATGAGAATAGTGAAGGGACTGTGGAGAGCAGGATTTTAAAAGCATGAACTTCTTTACAAGAATATTTAAAATGCCCACCTCTGCTGTATTATATCACCTGTCCCAAACACATCTCAGCTTGGTGGATTTCCAGATTTTGTCGTCTTGGTGGGGTCTTTTTATGAATGATTCTTACGCATTTGGGGTGGGATTGAATTATTTCAAAGTCTGGGGTTATCTGTGCTTATGTATGGCGGGGAGATGTTTCTTGCCATGGCTGCACGAGGAATTTGCCAACTGTTTTGGTTCTGCTGGGAGTCAGTACCTCCCCTGGGCCTCACTCCCCGAGAAACTCCTGTACATGTGGGCACAAGTGCTGTGTACACGTGTGCTCCTGCGTGTGTGGGCACACAGAGATCCTGTTTACCCGTCATGCCCATGTTTCATTTTGACTACAGAAAGGAATATACTCATGTGCTTCTACTCTGTGGCTTTGGAGACACAGCTCTTGCCTGTTGTGCTCTAAAAGACAGCGAGCTGCCCCTGCTGAAGAGAATGGTGTTTAAAGAACCAATGTCCCCCATCCTCCTGCTGCTGTGGACTAATCCTGTGAGTAGCAGGATCAAGGGATTGAAGTGAACTGAAGATGAACTGGAATTTCTGGAGTTTTAAATGTGTGAATTTTTGAAGTGGAATAGATTTTTTTAAAAAGTAACAAAAACAAAGGAAAAATTGCCCCACCCCAAAGCTGTTCTTATCAAGGTTATATTCCAGGGAGCCTTCCCCTCTGGTATTCATTGTTTTCCCACCATGTGCTCCCTGCCACGGGAGCTCCCTTCTGAACTGTTTTTCTTCTCAGCTGCTAAAATAACGGTGGAAGGTGACCTAATTTTAACTGGTTCATATTTCTAACAATCCGTGGAAACTATGTGCCTGTAACGGCCTTTTCAAAGCGTCGTGTTTTTGTGGAAAGCAGAAAAGGGAAATAAGCCGGTGCTGCTGGTTGTGTGGCTCACCTGATTGGGTTTCCTCTTGCTGGGTTCAATTCTTTCGGCGAGTCTGTGTGTTACCTCAAAGGGGAAAAAAACCACCCAGAAACGTCCCAAGTGTGGGCTGAACGTTTCTGTGTTCCTTTTTCCCATGTTGTACAAGGGGAAAATCCTCTTCCTAACTGTTTTTAACTTGCTGGAGTAACTGGATTGTCCTCAGTGTGATTCACGTGGTGCCGGTGCCAGACGGGATGGTGGCGGGGGTGGAGG
Organism: Oriolus oriolus; assembly: GCA_013400235.1. Lineage (NCBI taxonomy): Eukaryota > Metazoa > Chordata > Aves > Passeriformes > Corvidae > Oriolus > Oriolus oriolus. The sequence goes on from VXBT01009025.1 coordinate 608,584, forward strand.
GGAAAACGTTCCTGTCCAAACCAAATTAGTAAGTACTGAGGTATGAGCCCAGGCTAAGCCTGACTTCACAGCTCTCTTAAACTGAAGTCCTGGAGTAGCACACGCTCTATAAACAAAAGGAGACTTTGATATAAAACACACATAAGTGTTTATGGTGTCCCACCCTAAAACCCAGCATGGAAATAAGATCTCTGCGATTCTTTTTCTCCAGATACCACCGCTGTATTTATCTCTTGCAGCAAAACAAATGGATCAACTTTCAAGACACACAGACCTTCTGGCTCCATTCTAAATCAGCCCTTAGAAGTGATCCATACCTAGGAGCAGCGTCCTCTGTAATTAGATGGTTGTTCCACTGCCACTTCCAAATCCCTCTCAGGCAGGGCTGGACTGTTCACAGAATCATTTAGTTTAGAAAAGGTCTTTAAGATTGAGTCCAGACAGTAACCCAGCATTGCTAAGCCCACCAATAAACCGTGTCCCTAAGTGCCAAATCTACACATGGGTTAAATCCCTGCAGGGGTGGTGACCCACCCCTCTGTGCTGTGTTACCTGAGGTGCACCATTGCTGCCCTCCTAGAGGCTGTGTGCGCCCCTGGTTATGTTTTTAGGTTCTGGTGCTGTGGTGCTGGCTGCCAGCCCGAGCTCTGCACGTCCAACCCCTGTGCTCTCAGTCAGGAGCAGTCACCTGGTGAGCATCACCTCCCCTTCTCATGGCTGGTCCCTCTCTGAAGCAAGAAAAGCAGCTTTCTTGTTGGGAAGAGGCAGAAGTGAGATGTTTATTCCAGGCAGGGGATAACATTTTATGTCTGTGTGCTGCAAGACTGCCAGAACAGGACTGCAGCCCTGATGTTTCCCCTAGAAAATCTGATACAGCAGCCAGGTCTAGCACTGCTGCATGGCCATGTTTGTGCTGGGGACTGCAGGTGTCCTGGTGAGAACCAACTGTTCCTGCCCAGGACCTGGGGGGAAAATGTGCAAGGTGCAAACTTCCCACTGATCTCGTGGGATAAAGGGCATGGTTATGTTGGTCTGACAGCTGAATGATCTCACAGCCCAGCAGGATGGGGAGCCTGATGAGTGTCTGGGAGTACCGCAGTAACAGGAGCCCTCAGAGAGCAGGGATTCATGGAGCCAGCCCCTGCCACACCACAGGCCTTTCTCCTTGCTCGTAGGGGAGTCGTGTTGGCCAAGCCTGGTGCACCTTGAGAGCTCCCAGAAGGAGGGCACACACTGCCAGAGTGTGTGCACCAGGACGGAGCAGCTACTGCTGGTTTGATCCTGCTTTCTGGGTCATGGTTTGAAGATCGCTTTCAGGTGGTTCACAGTGCTTCTGTGAATCAAAGCCTTGTTCTCTGAGCCGTGTGCTCGAGGCAAAGGCGACTGGTTCGGTTTGACCTCTGTATTTTCAAGTAAAGGTCTTTCTTTGCTCAGGACAGCAGGTTAAAACATCCCTTTGGTTCTTCCCAGCTCTGGCCATACCCCAGTGACACCTGGGCGCTGCAGGAGCCCTCGGCAGCGACCTGCTCTGCTCTCACTTCTCTAACCCCAACCACAGGCTCTTTGCTTTGGAAAAATGCAGAGAGAAATAACATTCCTTGTTCGCTGCTTAACAATCTCTTGTGAATAGCTCGATTTTTATTTTAATGAGGGGCTGCACTGGTGATGATTTATCTCTCTAATTGAATTGGCAGCTTTTCTTTATTTTCTAATAGTCCTGCATCTAATGTTACAGATTGTAAATTGGTTTTGAAGGAAGACTGAGAACTTGCTAGCTTCTGTGCCTGACACTGTTGCAGTAGTGAATTTCTGTGTCCTTGGATTTTATTTTTGTTACAGGAGCTTAAAGAAATGACTGTGAGGAATACAATGAGTTGGACTTGGGGAATTGAGCCTTTGCCTCATTGGTTTTTAGCTGATGGCTGAAAGCAAAACTAAACACAAAACTCACTAAAACCCTTCAGAGCATTATCTAAACTGTGAGGAAATACTGCTTTTATGTCCCAGCACATTATTATTACTGTTTATTTCTACTCTGCATGAGAGCAAACAACTACTCCTTAAAATACTGTGTGTGCTAAGATTGCCTGGATAGATCAGGGCCACAACCAGTGGTGTGTCCAGCACCAATAAGTACATGGGTTCAAAGGCAAAGGACACTGGGTTACTCAGAAATACCTGTCCAATAGATGGTTGCAAAGCTTGGGGACACATGTGGTGGGCTACTTACTGTGCACTGAGTAAGTGGAAAACCAAAGCAATCACCCAGGGTTTTTATGGGCCTAGCCACAGTCATTGAGACAGTGGCCCATGGATGGTGTCAGCCAAGAGTGATTTTGATGCAAGCCTTTGCAGTAGTGAGAAAAAAAAAATCAGGAAATAGATCAGATGGTAACCTTTGTACCTCTCACCTTGTGTATTTTACAATATTGAAGTAAGTGATGTTGAGATTACACACTCACATGCTTGGTGCCGGCTGTACCAGGAGGACAGTGGTCATCAATGCCAACTGCTGCTTTGCCTTGTGCCCTGGGGATGTGGCTCTCCATTTACAGCCTCAGCAAGGTTTTATTTTACAGGGTACAAGATAGAGTATGTGGGCACCTCCGTAACTGCACAATAACTATTGATTGTTTAATTATCTGGTAAATGCCATATAATCACCGAGCTATTATGCAGCAATAGTCTGTGCTCTAATTTAAAGCGTGTGAGATCCACGTGCCACCAGTGTCAGCTGTGGCCCTCCAAGGAGCTCCTTTACCATCAGCACGTGATGGAGCAGGGCAGGGGAATCACCCCTAGAAGCCACCCCAGGGCAGTGGAGCACCCTCAGGCTGTCCATGTCCTCTGCCAGCCTGAGTGAGGCAGCTGTTTGAAGAGAACGTGGTTTTTGCAATTGCTCTTTGTTGTGCTGTGTGTGTCCATCTGTCTGTCTGTCTGGGGTACAATACACGGGGAAAAGGTTGAGGAAATGCATCCCAAGGTCTTTAGTGAGGATGTATTTATTGCCCAGCTGATGTTTGCCAGAAGCCAGGGCCAATCCACCTGGAGGCAAACGCCCAGGTTTGACCCAGTAGATGGAGATGTTGAGGTATGTGGGTATGAGAAAGAGTGAATAAAATATTTGAAATCCAAGGTTACTTGTTGCTGGAGAGCTGGGACCAGCAGGACTGCTGGAACAATTTGGTCCCTGAGACAAACCTGTGGGAATGTCCCAGGCATGAGCCTGTGTTTGTTAATGTTGTCCTGGAGTCTGGAGATGCCAGAGGAGGAGGGATAATGTGTGTCCTGTGCTCCTGGGTGCTGTTTGTGCACTCCATGCACAGTGGATTCTTTCCTTCTGGCATCCCCAGGCATTCCACCAGTGCAGGCTGGTGGGGTAGCAGGTAAATATCTTACAGAAAGGCTTTTAGAAGACTCCTTTTTCCTTTAACTCATTTTTGAAGGTGGATATGAGAAAACAGAGTGGGGTCTGTGCCGTGTTTAACTTGCCTGATATCTGTCTCAGTCTGGCTGCTGCTGATCAAGTGCTGGGCTCTTGCATCAGCCCTGGTGAGAACAGAAACTCTTCAGGTTCCTGGGTCATTATTAGGAGTTCAGATAATTAGCCTGAGTCAAGAATGACAGTAATTGTCTTTAATCATCAGTTGGTTTATTACCTCTCTTTCTGAAAGGCTGATGGTCAATAGCTCGATAATTAATCACTGTTGCTTTATCTGTGTGGAAGAAGCTACCATGCTGCACACAATTAATATTTCCTGGGGATTGTTGCTGTAAAGAATTAACTGTAGTTTATATACACAGCTTTTATAGCTGCAGACTGACTGCTGTGCCTTGGTTGAGAGGCCAGGCTAAATGTGTGCACAGTGGTGACTGCAGACCAGGTCGTGCTGCCAGCCACCCTTGTGCCAACACCTGGCCTGCGGTGCTGGGTGCTGAGCACACCAAGGGCACCTGGTGCCCCCATCCCCAGGCTGCTGAAGGAATTCAGGGTCCCATCATCGTGCAGTCTAAACAAGCAGCTCTAAGCCTAGACAGCCAGCTATTGCATTTGAAGGTGCACTGTGAGCATCTCTCTTTTCCCACCGTCCTGTTTCTCAGATGAACTGTCATGGTGTGAGGTTGGGTGTGACTCAAGCCACATTGGTGGTTCTGGTGTTGTATCCTCAGCTTTGGATCCTTTTTTGTGTTTTCAAGCTCTTCAGAGGTTCCTTTTGCTGCAGGGCAGGCTGGGTGTAGCCACACGTGTGTGAATGTGTGTAGCCATCCTTGCTCAGGCTCTCATGGTCACTGCACGTGAGGGGTTGGTCCCTCTGGTTTGGGAAGCTCCCTGGCTTTCCCCATGGTTTAGTGCTGCACTGAGAGCCTGCTCCAGGGGACTGAGGCAGGGGAGCACTTCGTGTGTGCCCACCCTGCCCTGTCCCAGGCTCTTCCTTCCACTGGGATGGTTTTGGTGCTGGCTGGACCACTCCCATCTGCATGCAGACAGACCCTTGTGGGTGGGCACCAGCCGCACGTCACCTTCAGGGTCAGGGATGGTCTGTGTGAGTGTGAATGGATTTACAAGTCTTACAAGCTGCTTTATAATCCTTCTGTATTACAAGCACAGTGTTAAATACTAAGCCATTGCTTCTGCTGGGATGGCTCCGTGTGCCGGTAGAGAGGATGGAGGTGCTGCCGTGTGGGGAATGCTCACCAGGGCTGGGGTCTCCGCTGCTTCCACAGGCACCAGCTGGGCTTTTATCAGCTCTTACTGGGTCGCAGGAAGGTGCTGGGCTGGAGTACTGGTGTGTGTCTAACTCCTGTAGCCTTATCGGAAGGAAAACAGGCCACCTCAATTTTATCAGCTTCCCCACGATGTTATAGTAGCTCTGGAGGAGAAGGTCCTTTCCATGCTGACTCAAATGGAGTGTGTGTATGTTTCTGAAACGCAGATTTGTTTTTGCCATGCAGGCAAGGAAGTCTGAAATGAAAAATGCTTAAAATGATGCTTCATTCTTGCAAAAAANTTAGCTTCGCTGCTTTCTGAATAATGTAAGGGAAAGGTGCTTTTTCAGTCCTAGAGAATGCAGGTTATAAAAGGTGATTGAAAATGTTTCTGTACTGCCTCCCTTTAAATCTCTGTTCCCTTTGCCTCCCTGCTGAGTTTGTGAAGGGAAAGGGCAGGGTGAAGGTCAGGAGCAGACTGATGCATCTGTGGAGTGACATTTGTCCAGTTTCCCGTGCATTGCTGGATGCTCTGATTCTGTAAATGCCGCGCAGTTTTGCAGGACAAAAAAATACCAGCGATGTCTTAGGGTTAAAAAAGCTGCTTTTAAAGATGCCAAGTAAAGTCAGTGGTGCTGCGAAGCATGGGGAATGTGGTGGGGGGTCTTGCAGTGCTGTTTGTGTGGGATAGGGACAGAGGGAGAGCCCTCTCCTTGGCTTTTGGGCATTAGAAGGTGCTGTGTGCGAGCAGCTGCTTTGCAGATAATAGGAGCAAGCACCATGTCCAGTGCCACCTTCTCCCATCCCATAGGAATAGCTGGACTGGGAATTCAGACTTGTCTTTCCTCAGATCTTTTGTGAGGACACTTAAAGAGAGAGGTGGGGATGCAGTGTGGGAGAGGTGTTTAGAAAAGAGCCAGCTTTGAGAATTGGAGTTACTGCCTGTGAAAGCATCACTCTCTGTTTTGGGAGGGGTGGCTTCTTGTCTGCTGAAGCTCCCAAAGCTCTGCTCACTGTACTATCTTACCAGCAGTGTTTTACAAGGGTGTGGCTGTGACTGGTGGGTGAGGTGTGCGTGCTGGAAGGCTCGGGTGGGTTACAAAAACCATTTGCTGTTAACTTATATCCCTCTAATGGTAACCCTGAGCTGCAGGGCACAGGTGAGGAGCTTCTTGCTCTCAGCAGATGCTGATACCTGGTGTTTTCTGCAGTTGCGAACTTGTATATTGTATTTAAGAAGTAACAGGCTCTTCTAGTGAATTGGAGCCTGGTGCAGTGCACAGGGAGCCTGGGGCACGTCCTCACTGCTGTGGGCTTCTCCAGTGATCTTTGCTAAATGACTCCTCTCTTCTCCTTTCCCATCTTTCCTTAACCATCGCTCTCCTTACCCCTTTCCCGATACAATCAGAAACAGCAATGCTGGGGTGGTCTGGGGGGCAGAGCTGGGAGCTGCTGGGTGGCACCAGCACTGGAAATCGATCTATGAGGCGATGGGGAGGCTAGGTGCCCCTGCAGCAACATTTTGGAAACGAAAGGCTGGGAGCGAAGCGGATTCCCAGAGGAGCAAGCACAGCAGCTGCTACTAGGTCAGCTGAGGAAAACAACCGAGAGAAGCACTGAAAAGTAGGTTTTGGAGCTGGGAGGTGTTTTGTTCCTCCCAGCTCTGAAGGTGCCACTCTCAGCTAGGAAGGCACTTTTCAGAAAGCTTAGAGAAGGGGATGGGCGGAGCAGCAGGCTGTAAACGCTGGTCCGGGCTGTGGATTTGAAGCATTTGCGAATGCTGTGGTGTTTGCCTTCAGAGACGTTTCTTGCTTGTCGTTTTTTTTTATGTCATTCCAAATTTTGATGCAGCTTGACTTGTGGCTGACCCTGAGGACTTGGAGGCAAGTGATGCCTACGGGGGGCCAGCTGGAGCTCTGCAGCTTCTCCTGGTTGTGCTTTGAAGGCTCACTGCAGAGAGAATGGTGTCTCTCTTGAAATCTGCCGTTTATTCTTAGGTTTACCTGGGAAGCCCTTTACACTAATTACCTAAAGATGGAAAGTGCCAAGCAAACACAGCCTGCTTCCAAACGTTGTGGGATTTTTTCCTCTTCTTGCATAAGAATGGCAGATTGGTGTACATTTTTTTTTGGTTTTGTTTAAGTCTTCAAATTTTTTTGTGTGTCTTTAGGTGTCTTAAATTCTTGTGTTGAAATGTGCACATGGAAGTGTGTGGCTAAAGGCCCAGCTCCATCCTCACATCCCCTTGTCCCCCAGCCCATCTCGGCTCCTGTGTAGGTGTCTGGGAAGGAGTTTGGGGCTGCAGACAGTGCTGCAATCAGCTGGAGAAGGATGTGGGGGACCCTGAGCTGTTCTTAGCATGAGCTGTGGTGATCCAGCCCAGAGAGTCCTGTCAGGTGCCACAGCCGCCTCTCCCTGTGCGCAGCGCTCGCCCTTGGGTGTGGAGCATCCCAACCCATGGGCTGACACAGTTACCTGCCTTGGGCTGGGCTACCCATCTGTGCATTGATGTCCCAGGGATTGCTGGTATTTCAGATTTCCCCCCCCAAGGCTTTTTTGGTCTCTGCTGGAGCAGGGCAGTGCTCTTAAAGAGGTGTTGGTAAATGCTCCTTTTCCATGTGTCGCCTTGGTTTTCCCAGCAGAGAGGTTGTGGTGGGATGCATCCAGGAGATTCGGAAGTGGCCCACAGGTCTGCAAGAGGATGAGAAATTTATGGGCTGGATTAGGGCTCGTGGGCTTTCTCTTGATGTGAATCTCTAATTTATTGGACCTGGGGGCTGTAGGAACCTCCTGGGTTGTTGGTCTACTTCATTTGTGTGGTTGGGGGTTTCACCAAGAGTCACCGAGCGTCAGCAGGAGGAGTACCCTGGAGTGGAAGGGATGCTGCTCTGCTCCAGTTTCTAATATTTACAGGGACGTTTGTGACCTGTGGCAGTGAGTTTCCAAAAGGAACAGCCTTCTGCATACCTTTTCTTTTCTAACATACTGTAAAGGTGAATCTGATAATGAATGATACTTGAAATGACCTGGGCATGAAGGGACAAAACGGGACAGGGCAGTAACCCAGCCCATTATGTTCAAAAATGGGAGCCATAGAAGCGAGAGAGTTTTGTAAAGGACCAAACTGGGTATCAGATGCCTGTAGTTAATTCTACAAAGCTGCCCACAGGCCTGGTTTGGAAGCTGTGCTGGCTTTGTTAGCTCTCCGTGGGCACTAAGGATGGAGAGGCAGGAGCACCTTGGCTGGGCAAGACCCGTCGGTGTGACGTGCTGCTGTCACTGGAGGAGATGCTCCACCTGAGCTGCAGGGAACAGATGATGGCCCTGTCTCGTCTCATTTCAGTGGATGTGGCCTTAGCCTGGTGTAATTATTTTTTTCCCAGTTAGTGCTGAGTGGAGATACTGTTTCAATAGGTCTGGTTTATAATAAACAAATAAACAAATTTTGTTAGCTCCTTACAGTTCTTCTGCTCCCTTGAGAAATGGTTATTAACAGGGTCAGCGTGAAGAAATGTATTTTATGTTTGCCTGCATGGTATCTAGAGCAAATGAGGTCAGGATTATGTAGTAAAACAGCTACATTAAAAAATAGTAATTCATGGATTCCTTATTATTAGTTAAAAGGTGTGATTCGTGCCTCACAGGCTGGTATTATGTTTTCCTTGAGGTAACTCTTGGTGTGTGTGAACTTCAGGTTGGTTCCTCCATCTGGGCAAACAGTCCTGGGGTCTGCAGGGATTCCTGGTGGAGGCCTCAAGTTTGGGATGGTATGGGAATCTCAGATACTGAGCTCTCAGTTGAGCTCCTGCTCCAGAACCCCTGTTGTAATGGTAAGTAGTAGTAAGCCAGATGGAGGGTTGGAAGGGGAAGCTAAAAATTCATTCCAAAGCCTCTGCTCACTATCCTTAGCTTTCCTGATGATGGTATAATGACCAGGGCGTTGGGCTGGTGGGGCTGTGTGCCTGCATTCAGGTCAGTGTTCTGTGTGGCAGTGCTGATTTGCATTTAAAAAGCCCCAAACTTATGGTGGCTGTTGCTGAGGGAAGGTTGAACATGTCAGCCTTGATGGCAAAGGAAACAGAAGTTAGCAGAGGAGCTGGGAGAGGCCACCATCTCTTGTGCCCTGTTGTCTGGGGCCAGCACAGTGAGAAGTGGACAGGGGGCCATTTCATCCTTCCATCTTAACTCTTTTCTTCTTGCTTTGCATCTCCATTTGAAAAGATGGGAGGTTTCCACTCTGGCATGTCTTGCAGTTTATAAGTCTTTATGCCAGTACTTTCCTTGCTGTTGCAATTTCTCCCTGAGCAAAACCATTATTTCAGAAGAAGATGCCTCTTTCATACCCAACCTGAGCATTCAGAAGTCTCCAGCCAACATTCCCCCTCCCCACCTGGGATGTAAAAACCTCTTCAAGAGTTTGAAGCTCTCATGAACAGCACAAAAGGCTGGAAATGCATCTTTGTTTTACAGAGGTAGAAGTTCAGTATAAGCAGTGATCAGGGCTTAGGAAAAATCGCAAATTCCGCTGGACTTGCCATTAGTCTCTTGGTTTTTTTAGAGCAATTATGGCTGTAGATGAAGTAGGCAGCACCAGTGGAAATGCCTTTGCTTTCCTGGGCTTCAGAGATTTTCTTTTTCATACTTTATTTCACCAGGTCCAGGATCAAGGCCAAATCTTTTCTTTTCTACATAACTAATAGAAAGACAGCCAGTTCAGCAGAGTTTCTGTAAATAGCCTGTTCCAGATGAATTGTGAATTGTGTATGTGAATGCCAGTAGGGCTAACACGGGGGGTAGTTTGCCAAAGAAAATGGAATTCTTGTGTTAGAGAAACAGGCTTCTGAAACGCAATGTCAGATTACATTTTTGGGCTCTGCAGAAACATTGTTTGCTGTAGTCATGAAACTGCCCAAAATGCAGAAAAGTCTTGATCTGTGGCACTGAAGGGCAGCAGCCAGTGGGTGAGTCCTGGTCGCACAGAAAACACTCAGCATCAGCTGAAAATCCTGCAGCAGCCCAGCAGTGAGCTGGGCCCTTGAACACCTGCTGAAAGGACTCCTCCAGTATTTTAAATGTTTTTTGAACTGACAGAAGCCAGCATCTCTTGGGATAGTCATGGTGTGGTTTGGAGGTACTCTGCCTTTAGCATCCACACCGATTTGGGGGCTAGGGAGGTGGTGGGCATCACAGGGAGGTCACTCAGCTGGGCAGTGGCCCAGGGCATGGCTGTCCCCCAGCAGGGATGCTGTCCCTGGAGTTCAGCCCCCACAGGAGCAGCTGGATTCGATGTCTGTCACTGTTGAACCTTTAAAAGCCACCGTGGATGGGGTACGTTGTTCCTTCGTGCTGCCTGCCGTGTAACTGCTCGGACTGCAGATGGATTTGCACATGTGCTGCTGGGCTGGTGTGCTGGATTGTGCAGTTACAGGAGAGCTTTCTGCTGGAGGAAGGGCAGGGAGAGGCTGGTTCTCAAGCCGTTCACGTGTCTTTGGCCTGGGTTGGCTTGGGCTCCATGAATCACTGACATTGAGCTTTGTGCAGAGAAAGCACAACACGTTTGCTCACCCAGGTTAGGCACTACAGCACCGCCTCCATGTTCCGAGCTTTTTCTCCCTTGTGGCAATCTTGGGGATTTGGTTTGGTTTGGTTTGGGTCTTTTTTATTTGCATCTGCCGATAGTTGCTAAACGTTGGCATGGCCAGAGAAATTAGGTGCTTTTCCCGTGCTGTTCCACAGCAGATACGGGGTTGCAGAGCAGTGCCAGCAGCTGCAGAGGGCACCTAGCAGGGGATTAGCCAAAGGGCTGACAGAAAGCACAGTTTTGGGCTAGGCCATGTGTTTAAGATGACCCTTCTTCATCCAAATCTGCCATCTGCCTTCTAGAAAGAGCCCTAAACCTGTGATACGGTGCCTGGGGTTGTGTTTGGCGAGGACTCTATGTATAACCAGTGGATTTGAATACAGTGGGGGCAGTGTGTGAGCCCCATCCCTCAGCTGGCCGAGCCCCTGGCAGGGGGATGTGCCTGTGAGGGTCCAAGGAGCCCCAGCCAGCTGTGAGGGCATCCCCCATCCCTTGGGAGGGGATGCAGCTCCTGGCATAGCCACAGCAGTGTGCGCCTTTGCCTCTGCTAATTACTGCCTCCTGCACCATTCCAGTGCTGGGGAATGTTCCTTGGGCTGTGGGAGCCCACAGCTGAGTTGGCACGGGGAGAAATCCAGTGACAGGCAAGAGCAAATGCTCTTGGAAGCTCCAGCAAGCACTCCTAGCATTGGGTTTTCTCCTTCCCTCGCTGGTGACTGTCTACAACCTGCTTGGGAAGGCACTTGAGAAGAAATAAGGTAATTACATAATTTAATAACAGATGTGAGAGTGCCATTCTGAGCACACCAGCAGTGTGGAGGAGCTGGGGCTGTGGAACGTGACTTGTCTTGCACGGGAGAGATTAATCACGTCGACTCCTGGGAGACAGGTCTGCTAGAGAGGTGGTTGTGTTGGATGCGCTGTTCATACCGCTCAAATTAGGCTGTGTATGAGAACTAATAAAAACAGGAGAAAAGAATTCCAGCAGAAGGGATCAATAACTTGAAAGCGTTTTAATTCAAAATTAGAAAAATGAGAGCGGTTATGGGCAAGGAGAGTGTGTTAATAAAGGAAAATGAGTATTTGTTACTGCTGGTGTGAAATGAGATAATTTAAGAGATGTTCTAAGTGCCTTTTGTCACAGTTAATGCCTTTTGTTAGGTTTCCAAGCAAAATGGAGCCTGCGACTTTCAATTTCAGGGTTCTCAGATGATCAAAATACCGTGGGGCAGCCTGATCGTCTCATGCTTTACTGGAATGAGGTCATCAATAACTTTAGCCTGGGTGTGATTTACACAGTTGTCAGTGTCTGAATTGCCATAATATGTCTCTGCCCGGGAAAAATGCTGCATTTGGAGGGGGGAAAAAGCCCAACAAAGCAGAAGCTCTCTGGGTAGCTGGTTCACTGCTAATAATGGATACAGAAAAGTGATTACTTGTGATCCATTCAAATAGAAAGGCTCAGCCTCTAAAGCTGGAGGCATGGAAGCTGTTACAAGGTCAAGCAGTGTCCTTTAAGGAGAAATAGGTGGCAAATACTGTCAGTGCCAAATAACACATCTGCAGCATCATGGAAAGTACATCTGAAATTAAGATTAAAGGTGCTTTGCACTCGTATGGAGAAGGGGAAAAGAGAAGATAGAGATGAAATCAGAAAAAAGAGGATTAGCTTTTGGTGGGTGACAAGCAATAGCTCTGGCCAGGGAGAGATTTAAGCAGCAAAGTGCTCAGTAACCCAGGGAATTATCAAAGGTTTCTGCAGCTGCTTCCAACTGATGGTCTTCAAGAGACCTCAATTCTTTGTGCTTGAGCCTTTCTCTCACCCTGAGCCTGTGTGTGTATGTGCACATGCACAATCTCATCTGCAGCCCCGTATGTCAGGCTGGGAATGCCAAAACCAGAGGCCCTGGTCATCCTCACTTGCAGGAGTCTGTTTTAATTTTAGATGCCTTAGTTTACACTGAGGCAGAAGGGGACCTGACCTGCAGCTATGCTAGTAGACTTCATTCTTTTGTTGACTTACATGGCAGGTCAAGGCACCAAGAGCTTCTAAAAGTGAAGTCATTGTGTCTTGGCAGATGTTTTCAAGTCTCTGCTTTCATAAATGGGGCTGGGAAGCTTTGCTGAAGGTCCTGCAGGAGAAACTGCATCTCTTGACTGATGGGTATGAGCCAAAAGTAGCTTATTTTGAGATGGTGAAGAGGATGGCACTAAGTTTTGTCAGTCCCACAATGCTGAGAAACCCTAGTTTGTGGTTTTGGCTATAACCTCTTTGAGGAGCAGAAGGACTTTGACCCTTGATAACTATGGTACAGCAGTGACTTCACAGGTGGGAAATTTGGATTTGTGTTTCCAGCTTAGAGTGATCCCAAAGGAAAATACCTTCCCTGAAGCAGAATGAGAAGGGTCCAAGGGATCAAATGTGCTTCTCTTGCACCTTGGGAAAACACCACAGCCAAACAAAACCTATGGGTTTTTCATTCAAATTGGACCACTCAGTGCAAATCTTATTTTTACAAAGACTTAAAAATGTTCGGGGCTTATTCCGTTGTGGAAAAAGAAGTGTGTTTGCAAATCTCAGGCATTTTGGGGAACTGTGTCGTTGTCCTGGTGGTGATCAGTGGTGCCCAGAGCCGCTGGTCTGCAGGTCTGCTTGCTTCCTCTGTGGCAAGATGCTCACTGACATCCAGATTATCAGGTCCATAAATACCCAGGCATCTGGGAGGCCTCTCTGGTGTCTGGTCCGTAGCTGACCTTTCATTTTGCTGGCAGAAAACGAAGATTAGCCTTGAGATCAGCAGACTACAGTGAAGATTGCGCATCCATGCTGTAGGATAAAAATAGAAACAGAAACTGGAAAGGGGAAATATCATAACTGTTAAAGATCATCCATGTGCTATTAATGTACCAGTGACCAGGCCTCTCCCTGAGCTTGTGGAAGCTTTACCTGCATAAAAAAGTTGTATCTGAACTACAAAAGCCTCTCAAGTTTGTGTCCTTCTTGTACGTATGTGGATCTTGCTTCCTTCATTTTCTCCTGTGTCCAAACCAGTCTTATCAAAGGAGTGTAGTGTTTAATCCAAGGCAAGCGTCAGAAGAATAAACTACTTTGGTTTTCGTAGTCTGGTACAAAATTCTTTCTGCATTTCTTGGCACTTAGTTATTAATGAGGCATTTGTTCTGTTTGCTTAAAAGCCTCCCAGCAGCCAGCACGTGTGTGCTATGCAAATTATTTGTGGTCTGGTTAAATACTGTTTTACTAGGAAGGGGAATAACTGAAATTAGTAGAGGAAAAATAAGTAACGTTAACCCTCTGTAGGTTGTTCCCTTGTTAATTATTTTGGTGATTTGGCTCTTGAACTGAGTGTGCCACTGTTGTAAACGGCAATTTGGGACCTGGGCTTGAATAGTCACGTACCCCCAAGTGCTTACTTCGTGTGGCAGTGGTCCAAAAAACTGCCAGCATCCTAGTTAACACACTTTTTCAATGGACAATATTAATATTCATACTATTATACTGTAAAATGAGTAATTTGAATAGACAGAATGCCTTGCACTCTCTTGATCTCTTGTGGATTAACCTACAAAGGGCCACTGGCACTCATCCTTTCAGGCCTTAATGGGTACAAAGGCTTCTAATAAAAGTGTTTGGAGCAGAGGTACCTAGAAATGTGTAGCAAATATAGTGCATTGGGTAGGAGTGGTGATAATTTGTTATTGAGTGGTGAAGGAAAATGTGAAGGGAAATGGTTGTAATAGATGAGCGCCTCCAAATGATGGAGGAGTGAGGCAGCTCTCAGGGGTGACTGGCCCCACAACATCCATCTAAATGATGTCAGCCTGGCAGCAGTGATGCAGGAGTCCCTCAGCTGAGCTGGTGCTTAGAGGAAAATAGTACTGAGGGGGAGAAAGCAGATATATGTCTGACTGGAAAACAAAAGACTCGCAAGGCTGCTTTGTTTTATTGATGCCCACCATTTGAGGCTACCAGAAGATCTACTACTGAGTTTAGCAAAAGGAATGGAAGTGCAGAGAATGCTGTGAAAGAAAAGGGATTCATCCAGGGGGAAAAGCAGAGGTACAACTGAAGCAGGAAACACTGGATTTAGAGGTTGAGGTGTGAGGACTGTGGGATGTGTTTGGGTAAGCCCAAGACAGTTACTGAAGTATCCAGATTACTCCATTCACCTGAGATACGTGCCCTGTGTGTGCACAAACCATCCTAGAGCTGACACCCTCTGCCTCTCCTAAGGTCTGACTGACCTCGAGTCCTCAAAGGAAGAGAAACTGGCTTTGGGGTCAGTATTGAGGGAAAGCTGCTGCTGAAAAACCCAGACAAGTCTCAACACATCTTCAGCCCTCAGTGCAGAGATGGCTGCTAGCTGGGGGAATGAGCTTTGCAGTTGCTCCATCCTCTAAAGAGCCCTTGCTGGTGCGAAGAGTGCAAAGGAAGGGAGGTCCTTTTGGTAGCTGCAGATTTGGCTGTGGTCCCTGCAGGCCTTGGGTTCCTGCAGAGAAGCTGGTCTGTCTTCAGCAGCAGAGGAGAAAACCTGTGTGAGTGCAGAACTGACGACAACAAATTCGACTGGCTCAGTGTAGGAACGAGATCACTTTTAGCAGCATCAGGGGAGACTTTGAAGAATGGATAAAAGGGAGCTGAGTGAGAGGGCAGCTGTGGACACAGATTACCTGGACCCAGAATAGGTTTTGGTGGCGTCACACACAATCTGTGCATTCCCAGGGCCTGGCACCGGCCGTGGTCTCTTATGGAGGATGCAGACACACCTTAGATCTCAACAAGCAGAAGGCATCTGTGAAGAGCAGCATTTTTCTACAGAGGAAGGTGACTCTGTAGTGCTGTAGGGTTCACTGTTTAAATTGGTTTAGTTTACTTTGTATATGGGTGGCTTTGGCTTCTGAATGAGAACTTAACCATGGAGACTGTAGTGGCCAGTCAGAGCAGCAAACCCCTTTCTGCTGAGCCTGGCCTGGCTCTGCTCTGCTGGTGGCATCTTTGTGTCTGCCCATGGCCTGTACCAGCTGTTGGAATGGGGCAGATCTCTTTTCCTGAAGGTAACTCATCAGCCCCTCTGCCAGCAGCCAGGATGGGGAGACCAGACTGAATTACCCAGCTGACTTGAGGTGCTGCCTTCCCTCGGTGAGTAGGACCTAAAGCATTTGTGTGTACCTGCCCAGGCTTCATCCCTTGCCTGGTCAGAGATGGGTGGCATCTCCTCTTCTCAAACAGCTTCAAATCGCTCTTTCTATGGTGTGTTCAGGATGACCTCTCACCTCTGGTACCACCTTGTGGGCTCTTCCCATAACCTGGGGTATGGTGGATCCCATGCAAACACTGAACATGGATGATTTACACTCTGTTGCCCTTTCAAGCCCCAGCACGTTTGTGCATCCAACCACGACAGCAATGGCCATGTTAGCTATCGCCTGGTGCATCGTGTTCCAGCTGGAGCACATCCCCATCCTTCATCTTCATCAAAAACCATCCTGAGACATGGACTCATAGCCCAAAGATCTGCACTGAGCTCTGGTACCTGGAGAGCAGCTCTGTGGGTCTGTTCCCATCAACTTCTGGGCGGGCATTCCCACAGATATCAGCAGGACTGCCACTCAGTCTTCCTGGCTCTGCTAACCCAGTTTAATATTATAGATCTTACTATATTTTTTAAGGTGAAAGGAGGCAAGAAGAATGTTTTCAGGCTGTGCCAGATATTAGTTGAGTCTCTAAACAAAGGACCCACTGGGAAGATTGGAGACGTCCCATTAGCCAGGAGCTCATGGAAAAATTAGAGGCTTTTAGAGCCCAGGTTAGTGTTGTGAATTAAACACTGAAAACCTGCTTTGTTATTGCAGCTTTATGTGAACTAGCAAACCTCCTACAAGGAGTTTCTTATTGAATGAGTGGAAAATGAATGTCCACATCCCAGATGCTTCTCCACTGTGGCCGTGGGGGCTGGGGCTGGGGCAGGCTTCCCGTCAGCCCCAGCTTTTGCCCTCTGCAGCTCCCTCCCTTGAGCAGAAGATATTCTGGCAAGTGGCGAAACAGCCAGTGAGGCAAAAAAAAAAAACCAGAGAAAGGAGAGAGGAATAATAATAATACATAATACTGAAGCCAGTTGGGAGGGGAGGGAAGCAAGGCCGAGTGGTGCAGAGCTGTGACTCACAGGCAGCTCCGCTCCCGTGCCGAGCCAAGCGAGCGCAATCCTGCAGCATCTCCGCTGACAGCCTTGGCAGCTCCGGGGCCGCAGGGCTGCCCTGCTTCCCACATCCCCTCATCCTCCTCCTCCGCTCTCCTCTCCAGCCCGGTGTCTCCCACCCGCGGCGGGGGCACCGTGGATGCTGCCCGGACCAGCCTGTGCCTCCGCTCGGGGTCTGCCCTCTGCTCCAGCGGGATCGAGGAATGGGAATTGTGTCTCTGGAGCGAGGTGCCTGGTGCTGGGTGGCACTTCTGGGCACCCTCCCGCGGGGCACATGATCTGCTGAGCTGAGCTCCCTCGCTGCTGCTTCCATCTGGCCGTGTCTTTGCTGCCAGAGTTCATAGAAGTACCGAAATCTATTTTCCTGCCCACACTTGCTTGTCCTTAGGTGTCCTCTTTTAGTAGAGTGGTTTCGTTTTAATTGATTATTTTTTGGAACTTTTGGGAAGAAGCCTCAGAGAAGGCCTTAAAATAGAGAAATCATGTAAGTTTAGAGATTTTTGAGGAAGGCTGGGCAAATATTCTGCAGCCTGCTCTGTGACCTTTCCATGTCTCCTAGGAGGCTGAGATCAACTTCTTTTTGAATAATCCTCCATTTGCATTGAAAATATGGAAAAACTCATTTGTATAGCTGCATGTTTTGCTTCAAGGTGAACAGAAGTAAGTTAAGTCTCAAATGTACCACTGGTGGCAAGCCAGGGCTGCTGCTGGGAGGGTGTGTCCATCAGAACACCAAGGTGCAGGGCATGATTTTTTATTTTTATTTAATCTCGTGAGAAGGCTACAGTTAGCCAGGCCAGGCTTAAGGTCAGGCTCAGCTCCGCCTAAAAGCTCTCATGGCATTTTATTCAGTTGAGCTTTAGACGGTTTATTGCTTAATGTTTTTAGCCTCAAGCCAGAAATTGTTTTCCCCCTTTTGCAGGAAGGACATTTTCTCACAGATCCTTTGCTTTGCTGATGACGGAAGGAAATTCTTCTGAGCCAAAATATTCAAATGATGGTTTCCTTCTAGAAAAAAAATTAAATTCCTTTTTTCTTCTTCTTTTTTTTTTTTTTTCTCTTCACTGTAAAATGTGTGTGTAACACAATACCTGTCAGGGGAGTGTGCAGGATTTTTGAGCTTTGGTTTCCATTCTGGGGTTTTGCTTTGTTTTTAACACATCTTTGCAGTGTGAGCTGCTGCTGTTCCAGCTAGCTCTGCTCACTCCACATGGAGACATTTAATGAGAGGTCTTGCAAGACTCCCCTTTCTTAGCCACATGCCTTTTCCTGCCCTGGCCCGAGGTGAAGTGTGGCTGCTCCGGGAGGAACGCGGAGTGCCCTTTGTGGGAGCAGCTCGTGGCAGCGGCTGCTGAGGTGACAGTGCCCTCCATTCCAGCTGGAGCAAAGCTGTCAGCCAGCAGCCCGAGAGGAGCACAGAAATGAACTCTATTTTCTAATTACTGTTATTTTGGCAGATTGTTCTGAAGGCTGTGTAACTGATCTCTGCTGCGGTGGCTTTGGCGAGGGGTGGCTCACTCCAGCCTCGCCTGCAGAGCTGTGCTGTCCTGGTAGAGCATTCTCAGCCTTTGTCAAAATACTGTTTCTTGCTAATTTTCTGTAATGGTGGAGACACTTGAAGCTGGGACTGAGCAGACAGTGAAAACCGCAGTGGAAGGATCTGTATGTTCATCCATCCTTCCCTGCCCCGCAGCATCCCTGGCTGCCCCAGGCAGTGCAGGTAATAGGGATGCTATTCTGGAATGGCTACCCTGATGTCAGGGTTAGCCAGAGAGATGTCAAAACACATACTGTTTGGAACACAACGAGGTATCTGCTTACAAAGCAAATGACTTCCCTTGGTTGAGTTCCTCTCAGCTTTGCAAATTCTGGGCTGTGTAGAGGTGAGGCACCCAGCTTGCTCAGTGTTGCAGTGAGGAGAGGAGATCACCTCTGTGGTTATTTAGGGATGAATCAATCAACGCTCAGTCTCATCCATATTTGCTCCTAATGTGTTTATTTACATGCTCAGCCCGAGCATATGAACAGCCTTTTTATAATCAGGGGGGAGAAGATGCTCCAATCAAAATGGAAAATTACTTTCTGCAGCGTTTTACCTAAGATCCAGTCCCAGCTATTGCTCCAGGACTAGTTGGGTGTGATGAAGAGCTAGGAGCCAGTAGATTATTTCAAGTTCCCTTTTTTCTTTCCCTGAGGAGACAGAGTGGGGAAAACAAAGCTGTCAGAGCTCTTACACCAATGTGTAAGAGGGTGGGAGGGAGAGCTTTGGGGAAGCCCCAAGGGGTTTACTGCTGCCAGGGTTGGTGGTACAGGGGTCCCAGCCCTGCACCTTGGGGTCACATTCTGGCCTGTCAGAGGAAACAGGCACTGTTCCTTCGTAGGGACAGAGGGATCTGAGGTGGCAGGACACCTCGAGGCAGGCAGCTGAGTCATGGCTGCAGCACGGGGATGCTTGGGGAGCAGGAACCATCGCCCTGGTCCCCCCCAGAACATCCCTGCCCGCCCTGCAGGGCTTCAGATGGGACCCAGCGGGTGTTGGAGCACAGTGGAGGAGGCATCACCTCCAGCAATTAAGTTTTTCTTCATTCCCATCATCTTTCAGTTCTGAAGCAGCATTTACATTCATATCCATTTTTTCCCTGGCTGCTGCTGCATTTGTGCCGGGGGAACCTTTTTGGCGAATGCCTCTGACAGAAATGTGTTTTCTTATCCCTTGAAGCTGAAAGCCATAAAGAAAAGAATGACTTTAATGAACAGACCTTGCCGAATCACCACCTTGAAGCTCTAGCTGCTCATGTGAATCAAAACCAGCTGAAAGTAGGTCATATAGTAAAAATGAATTAGGCTTACTTCACATTTTATTGACTCTGCCAGTTTTTCATTCATAGAGGCTTGTAGTTTGGAATGTGTCTTGTCTTTTTACTGCTAGGCTGAGGTAAAAGGGGAAAGTAGTGTTCTCTATTGCCTCCCTTTTGCCTTGCATGTTTCTGGTGGTTAATTATATGATGGCTGGACTTTCTCTTTCCAGTTTATTTATTCTTTTATTCTCTTGCACTCAAGAACTGCTTAAGTGACGACCAAACTCCCATAGTATGTTCACAAGTGGGAATTCAGCCTGGTCCCAAAAGTTTGTGCAACACCTAAATTAGTCTTAAGGCTTCTGGGAAGGGTTGAAGTGGTGAGGTGGTGCCAGTCTGCAGGCAGAGGGGTTACACTGCATCTCCTCCTTGGTGCTGGGCTGGGCAGCAGCATGGCATCATGTGAGTTAGCACAGAGAGGGGTCAGTCCTCTGCTTCCAGCCCCTACCCTGTGAGAAATACTTGATTTTGGGGTGGTCGGACCTACCTTGCCAGCTGGCAGACGATGGACTCCACCTGTTAATTCCTGCAGTGTGGCTCAGCTGCATCTTGGGCAGCTTATTCAGATCAAACTTTTAATTTTGCTGTAAATCCTTCAAGCGTATGTGGTTCCACTGCTTGTCCATCAATCCCTGCTGGTGATTAATTGCTCTCACTTACAAATGATGCTCTTTATTTCCCGTTAGTCTTTGTCTGTCTTCAGTTTGGAGTCATTTGGTCTTGTGGTATTTGTCTGCCATTTTCTGCCTCTGTCTGGAATTGTGATTTCTCCTGAAATTTCTGCTGGAATTGAACAGTCTGGTCTCGGCTTTAACAAGAAGCTGGGAGAAAGATGATGGAGGGAAGGCAGAAACATTGCAGTGGTGGGATCCCTGACTTTGTGCTTGCACTGTTCATTTAAAAGATATTTTTTAAGGCAGACACATAATACACAGCACTGAGATTTTGTCTTGTGTTTAGGATTTTTATGGTGGCTAATGGCAAAACAGGGAATGAGAGCAGCTTCTGTAATGATCGATGATTTTCTCCTGCCTTCCCGTCTCTGTTGCCGGCTCTAGATGGCACATACTTTAAGGAGGTGAAAAATCCCTACTGATAAATTAGGATTTGTTTTGCAACCTTTTCTCTGCAATTATAGCTAACTGCTTTGATCTCAGCTGAAGACCTTTATCCAACGACAGAATATAAATCTTCTCTACTTGTGGTTTCATAACTTAAAGAAATACAGCCAGAAACTGTCTGGGCAGGAAGAGAGTCCCCACTGGTAACCCTGTACGAGCTGACTGGAGAGGGCACAGCAGATCGTACAAGTAGCCTCTGTCCTTATAATTACTGCTGGACAATCCACACATTACCTAAAATCCCAGCTTGGAAAAAATTAAACTATTTAATCTTGTACACTACAATGTGAGACATAGATGAAGGCCTGTAAGTAAGCCACTATTCTACTGCAGAAAAGACCTTCATTGACTATTATGTGAACAATAAATCTTCCATTTTCTCTTAAGAAACAGTAATTACAGAATCTTCAGCTGCGATGGGTATCTCCTGCTGACAATAAAAGTCTGTCCTTCAGCACATCATCAGCATCTTGGTGATGGATGCTGTGGACTACACTGTAAAGATACTGTAAAATACTGTCTGTAGTATGTGCTGGCAGCCCTTTTTTAAGCCTTGCGAGTACAGATTGGGAAGGTGCTCTGTGTATCCAGGAACACGTCTTGATTGTCACACTTTCTGTTTTTAACAGTTCCAAGATATTTTTGCTGTCTGGCTCTTGGTTGCTAGCAGGGAGCTGCAAGGAGATAAGCTCTGCTCTTTGGTAGGCAGGAAGCTGCCTCAGCAGCCGTGGCAGAGAGGGATGACCTCTTTCACTGCTTCACCAGCAAAATCGACGTGGAAAACCGAGTGGATCAATGAGAGCCATAATCCAGTTTCCCAGCGTGGAACTGGGTCATGGGAAGCGTGGGTGGGTCGGGGGCTGAGCTGTGACCAGGAACCTGCCTGTGGGTGCAGCTCCAGCGCTCGGGGACAGCTCAAGGTCACATCCAACTGCTGTTCCCATTCAGTCTCATGGGCACTGGCTGCCCTACAATGGAAGTGGTATGGGAAGCAGGTGAGGGGGTCAAACAGGAACTGCCTTCAATGTACATCGTTATTAGGTTGGTGTGGACACTGCTGGAAGGCAAACGTAGAGTCTCTGGCTCAGGATCTACAGCTGGAGGCAGCTCTGCTGCCCAAGCTGTCCCTGGAAGGAGGTTCTGCTGCACCTTGGTGAGTAGTTACAGGAGATCTTGACTCCAGATATCATGGACCCAGCAGGACCATGTAGTTCATGATAGAAGCTGTTGTGATGAGCTGGTCTTGAGCAGAAACGGAAGAATAATTGTGACAAGGTCAAGATGAAAAAGGAAATGTTGCCAAAACCTTGCAAAGTGCACGTTTTAAAAATACACTCCTCAGCTCTAGCTTGCTGGCCACCAGGCTTTAGTTCTGCTTCCAGGCCATCCACAGCCACTGAGGGCTCTCTGGCTTTTAAGGTGGATTCCATTTTTTTGGTGCTGAGGAAGACAAGAGGATAAAGGGCTGGAGCTAGATGGACTCTGAACTATTTTTAATTCTCAGACTGTTTCTTGAGAAAATATTTCTTAAAAAGAGTTGCAATCTTATTAAATGGCTGCACATCTAAATTTACTGACAGTTCTGAGATTTTTAAATTTTATTTCTTTTTTCATGGCTTAATGTTTTATAATTCCATGGGAGCTGGGTGGCAGCAGAGGGGCTTGGCCTCTGTTTTGGAGTATGCTCAGGTAGATCTGATTTTCCAGTAGTCTCATTACAGAGCCTCTTTGATTCCCCTAGAATGTAGAGCGAATCAGGGTCAGGGTGTCAGGTTGTTGCCTGCTTTGGCTGTCACGTCGCAGCACAGACTTTTTCCATGCACGGTTCATGTGCTTGAGACTTGAAACCACCTCCATAAACCTTGTGAGGTACGTGCGTGCCTCCATCAGTGCTGCTGGGGGCTCTGGCCAAGTCCTAGCTGGGGTTCTTTTAGAAAGACTGCAATCAGGCAAGCAGGTGCTGTGCTTTGACCCTCGGCTTCCTCTCCCCTCTTCCAGTCTGTTCTTAAGCTATTGTGCACCAGGCAGGCGAGGAACACAATAATGGTTTGAAGAGAGCATTAAAAAGACAAATAGCCAACTTTTGTCTTTAGTTGCTGCATTTCTTTTTTCCCCTTTCCCTCCTGTAACGTATAGTTTCTCTGTTATTTCTTTTCTTTCCCATTTCTTCATTTATTTATATCTTTCCCCAACTGAAATTGCCCTAGTTACAGCTGTCACATCCTCACTTTGCGCTGGTCTGATTTGGCAGCCCTGTTCCCTCATAAAACTTACAGACAAATGACGGCGTTTAACTCGCAGCATCCTCTGGTTGCTCTACACTGTCACAACAAGATTAGAGCAATTCACATAAAAGTAGAAAACCCAGCTGTCTTCTAGGAGGAAAGTCTTCATTCCTTCACAGGATGTGAAGATGGAGCAGTTTTTTGTGGAGCTGCCGCCCCTGTGGTTGCGTGTCCGTGTTTGAGCCGCATTAAGTGTGTGCTGCATCCTCCTCTGTTAACGGTGGTTTCGTGGCTTTCTCTGTCCGTCTTCTGCTTGTTTTCTGGAGTTGGAGTCGACTGGGCACCATTTCATTGCTGCTGGTTTAAATCCCAGGCTGAGCCGTATTGTTCCTCTGAAATGAGCGGAAATAACTCGCCGAGATGACTGCCTAAATAATTTACTCATAGAGGAGCGTTCTTTGTGTGCTCTCTGAAGCAGTGATGAGGAAGGAAGTAGGATGCTTCTCCTGCACAGCAGCACATTGAAAAACATCTCCACTTCTTTTTCAGTGACACAAACAGATTGTGCAGGCCATCCTAATGTTCTGCTACCTCCTGTCCAGTGACTGGTGTGATCCGTTTCAGATTATCCAGTATTTTTCTTCCTGTCAGGAGCAAAAACTGGCCTTGCCTTGTGGCTGGTGACAGAGGAGCTCCTGGCATTTCCTGAGATGACTCATCTCTCGCCATGTTGATACATTTGGAATGACTTTGGACTCTGTGGCGCTTTGGTAATTAATTTGGCATCTCCCTTAAAGGGCTTTCAACAGTGGCTCCTTGTGACTTTTCTTGCTGTATAACTCATTGAGCTGTGGTGATAAGAAACTTTGTGGAAGAGGGAACTTTTGGGGTTTCCTTGCTGTAGGATTAGTCAGATAGCGTGCGATGGGCTACAGCTTGAAAAGGATCAGATGTATGTGGTCAGAGCACAGGACCAGGATTGGAGAGCTGAATGTTTCTGTTGTGCGACGTGGTTTTGGTATGATCAGGGCTGTTGACCTTTCTGTGCCTCTCTTGGCTCATCGGTACTGTCAGCCCAACGGGGACATTGCTCACTTTATTACAGTTCTTGGGTAACTGATGCCAAAACCACACTTTCTAGCCAGTCTTTGTGACTCCCCAGGGAGTGCTGAATGGGCTTGTCAGCCTTGTGAAGCTCTGGGGGGGTCCTTGGGGTGGTACGTGGGTTAAGAGAGGGATCATGGGGGAACCCAGGTCCTCTGCTGCAGGAGGGCTCCAGAGGCACTGGTCTCTGCAGGCAGATGTGCCTGCGACTGAGGAGGACCTTCACAGCCTTCCTGGGGCTGTGACAGCTCTGAGTGCTGGCACTGGCTCTGCATTCCTGTAACATTTGGGGGAGATCACATCCCTCTTGGAGAAGACTCAGTCCTGAACCCGTTTTTGGCTGTACAGATGAAAGGGTCAGGGCTGGCAAGCAAGGGTACTTGT
This sequence comes from Oriolus oriolus, assembly GCA_013400235.1. NCBI lineage: Eukaryota > Metazoa > Chordata > Aves > Passeriformes > Corvidae > Oriolus > Oriolus oriolus. The sequence goes on from VXBT01009025.1 coordinate 632,779, forward strand.
TCCTGGGGAAAACAGAGGCTGCTCTTGCTCCCATGAATTTATGACGTGTGCCCCACCATGGGAACAGGATTTAAAAGCTGCAAAGTGTGGCAGTTTGTTGTTTGGGAATACACTTGGTTACAGAGCCAGCCTTCTGCTCTTCAGCGAACCATCCTGTAAAGGAAATCGGGTGGGTCGCTGTGATAAAACACCGTGGTCTGATACTGATGTTGCACTTAGTTGCACATCTGTTAATTACTCTGTTAGGGACCACACTGCTCAGTCTCACTGTGGCCCCACAGGGAGAGCACAGGAGAGGATGAGCAGGTGGCAGATGAATTAGCTGGAGTTGATCCAGGAAGCACCCTTTAAAATATACTGGTACGGATAGAAAAACTTCCTGCTGATTTTAAAAGAAGTGGAACGAGTGGGGTCGGAGATCTCGCTGTGCCCTCCACGGTTTGTGGCATACATGTGTCCCCAGGCCAGATCCTGCTCCATCCATACCTGTCTGCACCTTAGGCTTCTTACTATAAGAAAATGAGAGTCCTTTTTCAGAGTGGCTTTGAAAGATGCTGGGTTTTTGGACCGAATGCCTGGGACTTAGCTGTGATCTTCACAGAATGACTTTTGTACAGACGGTTGGATACAAACCTCAGCTGTGCCACCATGAAAAAGCTGGGATTTTCACAAAGGCTGGTGTTCATGGAAGTAACATAAAAATTCTATTTGTTGTCAATACTTGAAAGCCCACGCTGAAGATGAAAACTCATCTTACAAACTGCTCTCTGAATTATACCCATGTGGTATTTGAAACGTTCTGCTCAACCCTTTTAATTAAAGACTAAACTCTATGAGACAATTGCTTTGCATCCCTCCCCTCATCCCCCTTTCCCTTTTTGGCTGTTTCTTTAAAACATATTCCCTCTGTTGGGAGGAATGACTGAATTCTGTTGCTCCTTCATCTCCCAAATGTCCAAAGGTATGTTACTTTCTGGGAAGAGTGTAGGCCGTGGGGTGGGCTTGCTGTAGGACCAGCAGGACTTACGGGCCCTTTTTCCCAGTGAGCAGCAAAGGCCAGTGGGTACCTTGCTCTGACCCCACACCGTGGTGAATTCAACCATGGCCAGATATTGTGTCACCCAAAATCCTTGGCTGTTAAATACCCTGCTCTTCTGCCTTTACTGGCAAAGTGGTCGCTTTTGGTCCGTGGAGAACTGATGGTCACCTCAGGGAGGACCATCACAGCATTTTAGCACCCTGTTGTGCCAGAAACATCCTCCTCTTTGGTAAGCATCGCTTTTTTGTGTTTTCTTTTCCACTCTCATCTGTGACTGTGGGGTTGTTGGTGGTGTTGTACGTCCTGGTGCTTCTGTGAGTGCTGTCAGCGCTTGGAAGGCAGTCAGAGACTTTGATGTGTCAGGTCAGCTGAGCTCAGCGTAGCGTGAGAGTTCAGTTGTGCCACCTAAATAAACAGCGTTTTACCCAGTCAGCTCTGCTTTTCCTGCCTGCTTTGAGAACAGTCAGAGGTGGGGTCTCTGAGAACAAAAAGGCAGCAGTGATGTGAAGAGATGAGTGAGGGACTTCTCTGATAGACAAGTGACCATCACAGAGAGGCCTGGTGGTGGACCTTGAATATTGCTGGTGCCCATTGCCTGGGCAAGGAGCAAAGTTCTCTCTGTAGTCTTTTCTTGGTCTTAGTCTCTTAATATCAATTTTCTTCTTGATACCTTGTGAATAAATGGCATCAGTCCTGGGATTAAAGTTCAAATGAGAATCTCCTGTAAGACTGAGCCCATTTTCTCTTGTGAGTGCTGTGCATCTACACTAAATGGCTTAGGAGTCAGGGAGCGAACGACTGTAATGAAAAAATTGCTCTCATGAACTACTGTGTTCTCACACCCTGTTACAGGAGAATCCCAGAGCATGTTCAGTGGTGTATTTGCAAGAAATAGATGGGCAGAAGGGACTGTGAGTGGGATGGGTGCTCTTATATCACACGGAAGGAGAGAGCAATCTCATTCTTGCTGTTCAGAGGAGCAGAATGCACCTATATCACAGCAGCAAATTGAAAAGTCGTGGGTAGAAGATTAGGTTTACTAGCTGGAGAATGCCTCCTGGAATTCAGATAGAGCTGTGCCATTAATAGAGCATTAAAATTTGATAGCTCTTGGCTTTGTTGGAAGTCTGAATTTACAGCTAGTTAGTGGCGCGTGCTGTCGACCCGGGGGAGGTGGTGGAGGGTCACCATGGTGGCTAATGGAGTGTCCACCAGCATCTCTGTGCTGCAGCCCTGCTCCCTCCTGTGGGTCAGCTCCAGCACCTGGGTGGTCATGATCAATGTGGTGGCCCTGCCTTGGGCTGGGCTTGGACCAGATGGAGGTCACTTCCAACCCGTACCCTTGCACGTTAAAAAAAGTCAGGGCGCTGTTTTTGTCTGTGGAGTCAGCAGGGGTGAGGAACTGGCTGAGCTGAGCAAGTCCTGGTTTAGCTCTGCTGCTTTCTGGCTGTCCCCACGTGTGAGGTGGGTGACCAGGTGACATCCCCACCAGCAGGCCAGATGAATGTCTGTTTTGCCGTGCAATGTCACCGATGAACCGGCGCCTGTTCCGTTTGCCTGTGGACAGTGGCTGATCACTGGGCAGCCAAGGGAACATCCCACTGAGCACCATGACCTTTTTCTGGCAGCACTGGCTGGACACCGTTCCTGGTTCAAGGCACTGGTGTTTCCCAGGCAGGGCTGGAGGTGGGAGCAGCAGAGCTGGCCGGGCACGCCGCATGCCTGAGCTCAGCACACATCATCCCCACTGCTCGCTTCAGAAGGTTTATTATTTTTAGACGAAGCAGGAGATGGGAATGTGCTGAGCTGGCTCATAAGACCTGCCAAAAAAAGAACATCTTTCAGGACTTACTTTAACTTCCATCCCTGTGTCGACAGAAGAGCGATCTACCTGGAATTGATAAGTTGTATTGCTTAGAGTAAGTAAGACTTTTGTAACACCTCCATAAGGTGTGAAATCTATTACACGACTGTTGGAGGAAATCTGTCAGGATAAACATTAGGCTTTAAAAATAAAGCGGGTGTTTTGCACCCAGAAGAATTTAAGTACTAGATTTTTAATACTAGTGCTAAGAAAGACTAAGGTACTTTGTGGGACAAATCATGGCAGCCCTGTTTGCACTGGGGCTGTTGGTGCTCATGGCACACTGTCAGGCACACAGCCCTCTGGATGAGAAAAGCAGTGGATAAAGCCAGAGTCCTGGTGCAAGGACAGGCAGAGCTGCTGGCTCTAACGTTCATGGGGTTGGGCTTTTTTTCATCTGTACTTCCCCATTTTCCTGAGTTTAACTCTGGAGTTGCTTCATGAGTTTGTAACTGATCCTCTTCAGCTTTCCGAGGGCCAGCGATGCTCTGAAGCGGTCCCAGGTCCCGCTGGGCAGCGGGAGCTCCTGGAGGACATGCTGGCTGAGGGTTTGCCCCTGTCCCACCATGTGCCACAGCCCAGCAGCAACTGCAGAGCAGTTTGTGTGACAGGAGGAATGCGAGGCCTCCCGCGAGCGGGGCTCCGCATGACGTGCACCTTCAAATATGCTCCTTTATTCTTGGCCCTTGCAACCAGCAGATAAACTCGTGACTTATAGGGTAAAGACAAACACCAGAAGCACACCCTTGAGTGATCTTGGGTGACATTATTACTGTGATGAAGTACCTTGCAAGGACGTTATCACACTGTTTTGCTCCATTATAAGGTCAGCAATCGAGGGCTGAGTCAAGGAGGGATACGGCATTTTTGTTCTGCACAGTGAGCTTTATAGGGATAACTCTGTTTTCTCCCAGACTGATAAACTGCATCAAAAGTTTTCAAGACCTGTAAAATTAGGAGTAAATTTAAACTGTATGGAGTAGAGGTAGCTTTTTTATTTAAATCTTTTTGTGTACCTAGTCAGCAAAGCATTTAGAAGTAGTGTTGGCTGTAGCTTCGCTGAAGCAGGGACAGAAGAACCCCCGGTTTGTAGTGAGAGGTAATGTCTTTTATTAGAACAGCTGTTTTTAGCCAGGCTGGAGGAGCTGCCTGAGCCTTGGGGCATGTTCAGTCCTTTCCTCAGCCTGGGAAAAGATGATGAAAATATTTTCAGCAGACTGTTGACCGCATTAGGCATCTAAACTGGCTTCCTGGGGCGGTGATTCAGGTAGGGTGGGAAAGGCTGGTCCATCTCCACACAGAATGGATGGGATTTGTCTGCTTCCGTAAGGAGATCCAAGATCCTTGGGTCAGTGGCTGTTGTGAAACCCACAGAGATCGACTGGAAGGCATTAGGGATCTCTTGGGTTTGGGGACAGAGCCCATGCAGCCTTATTTCTGTTCCCATCCGGCTGCTCCCGCGGAAGACAACTTGCAGGTGTCCCTGGGAGCTGGAGAGCTGGCTCCGCGAGCTCAGCTTTCTCCTTGGCTATCAGTGCTTTGCTTCCATAAGTGAATGCTTTCTGCCAGAAAAATGTTCCCAGCTATATTTTTTTTTCCACTGGCTTTATGGAAACACTGTGCCTTTCTTCTCCTGGCGTCCCAGCTGGTGCCTGCCCTTCCTTTGGTGCATACCAAGTCCTCCCTTCGTCATGGAGAGGGGATGCCCAGACGTTCTTGCTCAAAACTGGTTTGCATTAAGGGAAAAAAAAAAACAAAACCACTTTTCTGCAAATTAAAAGTTTATTTTCCATGGAGATTCTTGACTTACTTTGTTTTCACATAGTTTCTTGGGGGGTTTTGAGGGGGGTTCTTCTCTTTCGTTATGGGGCTGTGGGGGTTTTTTAAACCATCTTTACTTGGTGCCAGCCTGGAACTGAGCATGAAAACGATGATATGCTTTTTAGTTGAATTTCCTAAAGAAATGAAGCTGCTGCTACTGGCACGGTTATCAGTGAGTCTCCTCTGTCTCCAGGTCAGGGAGATTTCCAACCTCCCAGCCCATCCCAGCCAGATTTAACAAGAGTAGAGGTCCCTGGGACCAGCAAGTGTCCCAAAGACAGGTAGTTGGAATAAGCGAGAGACCCTCCATGCTGCTGAGGGAACAGCTGCAAACACTGACGTTACTGAGCATCGAAGAATTTATATTTATGAGCGGCAGAAAATAGTTTTCATAAACTGCCGTGCTTGTTTCTCTTTTCCTTTTTTAATGAACAGAATGACTCGTTTATACAAGATGCTTAAAGGGCCTTGTGTGCACCACTTATTTAACGGCTTGTAGTGAGCCTTGATGGGAATGTGACCTAGTTCAAGTCCCCGGAGGCTACTGCAATAAAAATGATTATGAATAAAACTACTCTTATCACCATATGGCAGTTTCAGGCATTGCACATACAGAGTCGGCAGCGTTTTTGTCCAGAAATGGTGAACTTTTTCTTAAATAAATCTATCCAGCAAAGGCAGCAGAGGAGGGGTTGCCATTATTAGTATTCTTCCCCGTGAACCGGCAGCAAAATCCTCGGTGGCTGGAAAGGGGAGGATGGGTTTTGTTCTGCAGGCTGCCCTGGATAATGTGCTTTGGGGAGCTGAAATCCTCCCGTGGAACAGAATCCGTTTCGCAGGTGCAGAGCACTTTACTTTTTCCTTATAAGCCCAAGCAGAGATTTAATTGCTGCTCTTCAGAAGTGCAAAACAAGAGAATGTAATAATTAGAGCTGTCAGGGTGTCCTTTCTTTCATGCTGATGCTGACATTAGCTGGTTTAAAGCCTATTTTTAACCTCTGCAACATTGAAGACTGACTGTGTATTTTCAGTCTGGCTTTATTTGTTTCAAACTTTGTAAATTTTAAGTAATGTAAACTGGAAGAGGTGAGGAGAAGGAGGAAAAACTGGATGAAAAAAGCAAGGAAAGAGGGGAAAACAAACCAAATCAAATGAAAAACACATTGGTAAATTATGTTCACCTTACAGTGAGGTTTTTTTTCTTTTTATGAGCCTGCAAAATTCCATGTAACTGGAAGTTAAAAAAATCTCAAAACATAAACCCCCAAGTGCCTGGTAAGATAAATATTGTGTTTAATGTACCTTCAGGCAGTGCCCTGGATACAGCAGGCAGGAAGAGGACTGGTTTTCTTCTTCAGTAGTCATGGCTTTATCCAGTCTCATCCCTGACTCCTCTGGGGGTTATCCCGATGAGCCAACAGCAACAATAGGAAACCAGGATGTGCTGATTCAGCACTCTGCAGGTATTGTATGTAGGTACATGTATGTGAGTGGATATCTGTGTACGTGGATGGAAAAAAAAATATATAGATATGTATGGTCAGTGTTAAAAGTGAGCCGCTGCTCCCCTACAGCTTTGCTGGGGCAGTGGGGATCCACTGGTTTTTACTGGGGGCTTACAGAAGGCTGAGCTGGTGGAGATGCACCCATGCAAGCTGCTGTGGACTTTGCCATGTTATAGTAAAGGGTCTCTCCTTATCCTGGAGGGATAAACCCAAAGGGCACAGTGAAGCTGGGACTTCTTGGGGTGTCAGAAAGGTCACAGTCCTTCGGGGCTGGTTAAATACTTTATTTAAACTGAGGCAGGGATGGAAGAAGAGCAGTGTGGTTGTGTGGTCTCGGTCTTGCTAAATTAGTGCCAGAATGGGAAGCTCAGACAGTCTCACCACATGGCTTCCCATATATATTCTCATGCATTTTTCTCTGTCTGGCATTTAATTATTATTTTTTTTGGTACCTGTCAGTGCTGGCAACAGCAACTGGAGGCTGTAGGGAGAGGTGGGGATGGTTCTGTGGTGGAGGACTCCTCTTGGATCCTTCTGATGGTGGAGTGAACTCTGCCACATTGCTGGGTGGGCACTTAAATCTTGTGGCTGTAGCTGGATAATGCCAGGGAAGGCAGTGGGAGTCTGCACAGAGGTGCGTGTTAGCCCACCTGTTGTTACAGGAGAACACTGAATGTGGTGTTGGCAGTGGATTTATTTTATTTCTTTGGTGTTTCTTGGCATGGATGGCTTGTTCCCTGCTTGCCCTCTTGGTTCCTTGCAGATGGATTAGAGCGTCATCGTGCCACTGCTTCTGGCCCCTTTCTCACGCAAGGTATTGGCATCCAAAATTCAGATTTCTAACGCTAAAATTGCAGCCTGCTCTTTCATAATGTGAAATCCATTCATTAATCTCCAAATAGTTCCCCAGCCCCTCGTCAGTCACTTTGCACTATTAAACTCTCAGGCATTAAAGCACAAATGTTACATACATACACCCACTGGCTCTGAACCTGCTGGCCCCATATGACGATGGCATAGCAAAGGATGGAGCTTTCTAGCTCAAGTGGGCTCAGTGCTGCCCTGGGGAGTTGGTGTCTTCACCTTTTCCTTCTCAAAGCCTCTTGGAGTGCATTGTGACACCCAGCAATCCTGACTTTCCTCTTACGTGGGGGAAAGTGAGATTTCTGACCTGCTGGGAAGCACTGATCTAAATCTAACCTGAGAACTGGGGTTTAAAACTTCTTCCTATAAGGCTGGTCCAGCTGTAGTTTGTGTTCTGTAACCAAAGTTAAGCCAGAACCTGGCTCCCTCCGTAATGAGCTCAGTTACGTGCCCATCATGAGTGCTGTGGTTCCAGAAGCTCTTGAGTTTTGCTTGGTTTTGTAATTAACTTTTTCTGAAAGAGCAAACCAGGACTGTGCTGTTAAGATTACTGATCTGTTTTATCCCTCCCCCAGTAATCAGGAATGAAATGGGCATTTCTGCCAGCACCAGAACTAATAAACCTGGTTTCCTTTGTATTTATGTCTCTTGGTTGATTGAGTACTTCCCTAATTAAATTAGGATTCTATTATGTCTGCTTATACCTATAGTCTCTCACTCCCATTACTTTTTTGGCAGCACTGAGGCTCCTATAATTGACTGGAGAAAGGGGCCGGCAGGATTAAAAGCTGTTGGAGATAAACCTTGTGAAAGGCTGCATCCAGCATCCTTTGCCACCCATCTGCCTGTTGCCGTGAAGTTGGTAGAAAATAATTATCTGTGATGCCTTTGAAGTTAGCTAACAGTGCTAAAGCTCACAAGTGCACGCGTGCATGCACCCACGTGAGTCCAATCCCGGCTTCTTCCTGAGGAAGCTGGGGTGAAATGGAGGAGGGATGGTGTCTTTCTAGTCCAAGCTGAGCGTGGAGGGCTTTGCTCTGGAAGGTGAGGAATGTGCGTCGTCAGCGTGTTAAAGTTTGGCGGGCACGGAATGGCACGGCGCGTTGTGCGCTTGTGCCCTGGTAGCACCGTGTGTGAGGGGAAAATGGGCTTGCCAGGGAGTGCTGAGGGGGTTCTGTGTGAGCAACAGTTCTTCCCAGATGTGATCTGTACCCAGAAAACCAGGCTGTGCCTAGAAAATCGCGTGCCTGAGTGCTGGGGTAAGTCTGACTGGTTTTGGGACGGGTGGGAGATGGTTGAATGTGGCAATCTTAGCAGGAATTCAGAGATGCAGCAGCACGCGAGTCCAGTGAGAGAGTGAATTATTTATTAATTTTACAATATCATTTATATATCCTAGTTCCAAAAAACCATTGGACAGTGTCCACACCCATCCTGGGGTGATTGGCTGAAGCACCAGACACCCACTTCAGACTATTTGTCCCATGTAACAAAAACACCAGACATGAAAGTGATTTACTAAAACCTATCTTACTGTTTACATAGCTTGCATAGCAAAGGAAAATTCTCACAGAATTAGTGCAAGGAGATGGAAAATCTCTCTGCTTAGCAGCATTTCAGTGTCCGTAGTTGAGCCTGTCTGAAAGCAAAGGTGCTTCTCCAGGAGTGCCACAGCACAGACATCAGCAGGAATAAATAGAGTGGGGTAGCCCCTGGAGGGCTCCCTGCCCTCATTCCTGCCTGAGAAGGGATGACATGACACCCTCTGAGCAGGAGACCCCTCCGTGCTGAGTCTTTCCACACAGGAGCCCTGCAGGATCCTGGGGTGCATTTCGGGAGCACTGCAAGAGCTTCCCATTCAAGCGTGCCCGAGACTTGACAGTGGGAGCTCTGTCCTGGGACAAGGTTGAGAAAACAAGTTAGTAGGTTGAAAGGTGGCATGATATCTTCCTCCATATGTTACAAGAATCGTGGAATGATGGGAATTCTTGCTGGAAATCATTTTTAGCCTGAAATGTTTGTGTCAGGTTTAGTAGTGTAGAAAATATGTGAAAACTGGGGCCTTGAGTGGCAGATACCCATTTGTGAATAATTACACAGCAGCAATGCTCAATTAACGTTTTGGTTTTTTTTTTTTAAATAAGCAAAACATAAATTTGCAGAAACACAACCTTAGGACCGCAGTAAAAAAGTGAGTTACCTGAGAAATGTGAATCTTTACATTTGTCTATATGATGAGGGGGGAATTGCTAAGTACTGATGTGGCAGCACAGCCAGATCTTAGAAAATTAATCATATAAATGGTGAATGTTCTCAGCCCACCTTTTTTGCCCATTCTTAAAAGTGTGTATATATATATTTTTTTTCTTTCACAGGATGGAACAATTTTGCAGCCTTAGAATTGCCATTTATTAATTTTCCAGTAACTAAATTAGATGTACTTCTGCTTTTCTGAGTTAGCCTCTTTCATTTTCCATGCTTTTAGGTGATTTTAACTCTAATTTATGTTGTGTCCAGGTGCCACAGTCAGAGAAGAATGGGTGGGGGAAGGAAAACCCTCCATCAGTCCTGTCCCTGCACCCTTCTCGAGATGAAACTGTGGGGTCAGTGGCTTTTTACCAAGTTCTGCAAACTCTTTTTCAGATGGATGCCAAGTACCAAGGGGATAGCTGGTGTCAGGTGAATGCCTTGCCATCCTTACCAGGACTGTGGTGGAAATGAAACAGGGAAAAACAGGATGTGGAAAAGGGAGGAAAATGGAAAGACTGAAACTAAAGGGGTGAGAGGAGGAGGGCAGTGAGGAGGCAGTAGGGGCTCGCAGGACTTGGAAAGCTGGAGATAAGCTGCTGTCAGACGAAGCCGCAGAAAGCCCGAACTTGTATTTTTAGGGACAGTTGGGTTTATACTTTGCTGTAAATAATGGGTTTGGGGGAGGAGAAGAGAAATGACTGCTCTTCCTGCCACCTGCTCTGCTAGGCTTTGTTTCACTTCTGTTTTCCTTCCCTGGAACCGCAGTATTTGCAGAGTGAGAGGTGTTGGCATCCTCCCACCCCGTCACTCCTGGGACTTGCCCCAGTACAGCAGAGCGTTTCCAGGTGGCACATGAGCCAGGGAACCATGTACCACCCATCTCCTGGACATCTGTTTTATCCACTCAGTTGTTCAATAGCAATTTACCAAACTGGCAACCTCTTGTCATCCAGGACCAGGTTTGCTGTATGTTGGAAGATTTTCCCTAAGTGTTTGTATTTCAAGTGGCTCTGGGCTCAGAGCAGAAGAGCAAGGGCTGGGTAATCTTATTTGCATAAAATCATTCTGGTTTGTTGGTTTGATGGTTGTTTTGTTAGGGCAGGTATATTTTTGACCTATTCACTGAGCTTTCAGAAGAGGAAATTATTTAAAATTTCCTCAAAGAGATTTCAAGCTGTCCAGGAATTTCAGGGGAGACCAAGATCTGCTTTTCTCTTGTCACTAGGGGTGTTTTTCACTTCTTCTTTCTGCCTTACATTTTCACAGAACTGGGACACATTCGTGCTAAATCACAACGTTGTGCATTAGTGATAGTATGAGCACTTTTAAGACTCTTATCTCATCAGCATTTAAGACAGAGAGCAACTTTCATTTGTCATCAGCATAAGCCCTTTCAGGAGGGAAAGGACCATCGTTTCAGGGCACATTAATAGGCTGCTACAGATGGTGTGTCCTGAGCAGGTGTAAGGAGCTTTTCCCAGGCTGCAAGTGCTGCTGAAATCTCTCACTCTTAACACCTATCCCCCACGACCACAAAACCCAACTTGCTGTCAGGGGCCGGCTTGGCCTGGGCATCATTCAGGTCACCTTAGTGGTGACTGATCTCCTTGCGTGGTTTTACATCTACGCCAAGGCAGTTTATCCCCTCTGCATTTACATTTATCTTCAGGGTAGGTTTTATTTGCCGAGTTCCATTTCTTCCTGGTCCAGCACATAAATGCTTTGAGAGCCTGAGAAGACAAGGAAAGATAGTGTAACAGGAATTTATAGGGGTGCTCGTGCCTGAATAGGAACAAGATTTATTGAAATCTGGTTCTTCTTGATCGAAGGTACTGGGAACAGCAGCCTTCAGGGAATACTTCAGCTCAGCTCTTTCAGAGACAGGTAGGAATTTGGAAATCTGGAGGAAGGAAACAAAATGTTAAAAGCTTTAAAAAGAAGAATAGAAAAAAGAAAGAGACTTGTAGCACAGGTACCCAATCCAGTTCAGATATTTGTGTCAGAAGTTTTGATGATGGCTCATTCTTTTGTCTGAAATTACTCATCTTCCTCCTTTGTTTGAAGCACTGGGGGCTCATGGCTTGTAGGCAGCAAGGATGAGTTGTGGCTTCTGCAGTCACCTCCTGTGCAGTCCTGGTGCTGCTGCCAATGACGTCTCGGGCACACCACTTGCTCCTGGTGTCGTGCCTCTAGAGGGTGATGATCTGAGTGGAGACAAGTTGGGCGGTGGGAGGTGGCAAAAATTGTCACACTTGTTGTCCCACTGTCTATTCTTCCATTTTTGGATGACTGACTGAATGGTAGTTGGACTTCAGGGGAGTAGGGATCTTCTCTATCATGCCCCGAACACAGGTTTTTCTCTCTCAAGTCTCCAGCCACATCCAGAGGTTTAAGTTCATGGTCTCCTGGTGCCTTTGCTGTAAACATCCTCTGATGCTCACAGTGCTGCTCCTGTCTGAGCAAATGCAGCCCTGGCATTTCATTATCCTCTGGGAGTCTCCCAGCTGCCTTCGCCCACCCAGGAGTCCCCCAGGTTCACCTCTTGCAGAAGCCGTGACTGTGAGGAGCACTAGGACACCTCTGCCTCACCTCAGCCCTTCACCTGCATTTTTGGGACGAGAGGAAATGGCTTCAAGTTGCACCAGGGGAAGTTTAGAGTGGCTATTAGGAAAAATTTCTTCATGGAAAGAGTTGTCAGGCACTGGAACAGGCTGCCTAAGGAAGCAGTTGAGTCACCACCCCCGGAGGGATTTAAAAGATGAGTAGATGTGGCACTTGGGGATGTGGTTTAGTGCTGGACTTGGCAGTGTAAGGTTTACAGTTGGACTCGTTGATCTTAAAGGTCTTTTCCAACCTAAACGATTCTGTGATTACTGAAACAACAACAACAAAGGAAGAGCCAAGCACATCTTGTAGCTCCCTCTGGGAAATGTGAAGTCCGTGGAAATATTAGAAACTAAATCCCAGGGTGGTATTTCTGCAGCCAGTGTGTCCTGCTGAGCTACAGCTGTGGGAGGGATGAGAAATACCAGGAGATCTGACAAGTCAGTTTTCTGCTCCGAAGGCAAAGGGGCAGGTTGCATTTATGATGGTATTTGTACAGAAAAACACGTCTGTCCATGGGCTTTGTGTTATTTTTATGGGCATTAGACAGGGGGTTGATCTTTTGCTCTCACAGGCTGCTCGTTTCCCCTCTGATGCTGGTCAGAAATTAGGTGATAGTAACTGAATTTTATCTTTTAGCCTTCGCATTTATGGAAGCCTTCCCCTGTTCTGTCATAAATGCTGGCAGCTCACTGTGTGCTGATTGGAAACAGTCAGTGCTGCACTGGCAGAGCTGGCTGAGGCCAGGGTTGAAGCTGCAGAAGCCTGAGTCATCTCGTGAAGCAAGATCAGCTTTTAATTACAATTTCTAGTGCGCTTTTTAAGCAGTCTTGTGGAAATGCTGTGTAGAAGCATTTGAATTAAAAATGTAAAGAAATTTTGTTGACTTTTTTTGTTCTTGTTAAGTCTCCTGGGAGCACAAAAGCCCTTTGCTATAGAAAAAAAAAATTAAGAATTTATAAAGCTCTGTTGTTTGAAGGTGTGAATCAGGGCTCTGATGTGCGGAATGGCTGCGTGAGGAACAACTCTTGATATTCTCTAACATGTTTCTACACTTAGGCAAGGCTTTGGAGGCTTTTTGCAATATGGCATCACCCACTTCATTCTCTTAATGGGGTACCTGCAGTATTAATTTACCCCTTTTTACTGAGGGATAACACTGAGCAGCAAAGAGCTCAGTCTCTCACCCAAGGTCGAGTGCACTTGGTGAGGATCCAGGAATAGCACCCAGCTGCTTGGCTCAGCCTTGGCCTCGCACCCCAGGAAATTGTCTCAGGCCACACGTCACTGACTGTGCTTTCCATCCTTTCTTGGAGTTTAAGACTCCAAGAAGTGCACTTAAAAATCAGCATTAACTCAATCAAGGCTCTAATGTAAAGAAAATTTATACACCCTGTTAAATGTATACCAAAACTTACCCCTGGCTGTGGTGGTTTGAAGGAGTGGGCAAACTGACAGGCTGGGTTTTTTTCCCTGGAAAGATGCAGGGAGGTCTTTCCCTGCTCTTGCATGTTGGTGACTTCTACAAATCACCTTTGCCCACTCTGTTACAGATGACCAGTCCCTGAATACCAAGCTGCGTGAGCAAACTGGTGTTTTGTCTGACAGCCAGCTCTTGCTGAGCGGAAAGACCTTGAATATGAAAGAGCTTTTTAATGTGAATCTGCCTGTAACCTATTGGTGACTACTAGTTCTTAGCAAGCAGTGATCCTGTTGGGAAAAGGTTAAAAGCCTGCAGTGGCCTGGGGGAGTGGCACATTGTCCTGGCTGTAGGGAATGGGATTTCTGGGTGGCCTGAGCTGCCTTTAGGTAGGAGCAGGATGCAGCTGGTCCGGAGTGATGCTTCTAAAGCTGTACCGTACCAATTTCTTTCTCTTAGTACAGCTGAAATTGCGGGTTTGTGGCGTGACTCAGTGCAGTGCCTGGCCTTGGTTCCTTCCTGGCGTGCCTACAGCATGGCATAGTCCGTGTGGATTAGCTGTGGATGAGGTCTCACACCGAGCTTTTCAGATTTTCACTAAGATCTTTATCCAGCGGAATAAAAGGCCATCACCCCCTGCCCATATGTGTTCTCCCTGCAAAGCTGCAGGCAGCCTTCCTGAGCTGCCCACGTTCCTGCAGGCAGCTTTTTGGGCTGCTTTGAGAGCTTTTTTGTGTGCTTTGTTTCACTTTGCAAATAACAGTGAGTAAAATCCATAGCCTTCAGTCGGTTCCTTCAAACTGTACAGCATCGATTTATGTCTGTACATGTTATTGCTCTCTAAGTAGGGCCCTTAATGGCTGGAGAGCCCTCCTGCATTGATAACCACATCAGGCAGTGGCTGCAGCCCTGGAATTGCCAAACAGTGACGTGCTGTGCCAGTGCTGGGCTCGTCCCTCGTGTCCCCAAGTGCTGAAGGTGGCAGGGACACTCGGTCCTTTCTGGCTTCCTCCCACTCATTCCTGAGCTGTACTGTTCCCATGCAATCCCTGGTGCCGGCTTAACCTTCCCCTGCTAATCCCACGTCCTCCTCCTCTTCTCCCTGCTTTCAAATCCCTGGCTAGAGCCCCTCTCTGCTGTGCTGCCTGTGGCAGGGCTGGATGGGGGTCGTGTGCGGGGCTGGGGAGGCTCTTCTGGTTTGTGGGGTCTTTTAGGGCTCACTCCTTTCTTAGAGGAGCCTTTCCAGCCCAGGTTCTCTATTTTGCAGAGAAATGAGGAGCAGTGAGGAGCCCTGGGTGTCTTGGGAGGAGGAGGAGGGCCCTTTGCCATGCAAGGGCAGCCCGGTGGTGCCATCAGGCCTGTTGTGCAGGGAAGGCAGGGAAAGGCAGTGGCCTGGCAGCCTTACTGCTTCATACAAAAGCTTTGCGTTGCCAGTGCAAGGGTAGGAAGTTCCTGCTTGAGAGAGGAGGCTTGGCAATGGAGAAGCTGTAAAAGCAGTGCAGTTTAATCAGTTTGATCGACGCTGTTGATCCCAGCCCACAAGGCTGGCTTAGAGGGTGAGCCACAGAGGGGCTGTTCTGCAGCAGAGTCAGAAATCCCATCTTTATCCCGGACAAAGCAGCGAGTGCACGTGTGACAGACGTGAAGCCAATACAAGGATGAAGGGGGTCTACATGTCATTCATCAGCCTCCCTTTTCCAATAAGCAATTCTAAAATTTTGCTACTCAGTACCTGACTTGCTTGAAACATTGGACAGCATGGAAGCTTTGATGTCTCCCTGTGCAGCCAGATTAGTATGTATATCACAGAGGATTGCTCTAGGCATGGCTGCATCTTTTAACTCAGTAGAACACAGGCACTGCAAAACGTTTATTGACTCCTGACAGTAAGTGACTTGGGGTAGGATGGGATGGACAGTAAGTTGTCAAGGCTGCTCAGGGCAGACAAAAACCCTGGAGGCAACTCTGGATGAAAGGGAGTGTGATGTCCATCTGCCTTCAAGTATGTGAGGTCTAAAATTGATATTTGAGCTGACATAGATAGAGAAATGTGCAGCGCAGGATCTGCAGTATCTTGAGTTACGAAGTCACTGGGATTAGGGGAGCACCTCAGCCCTCCACAGCACAGGATCTGGGGTTATTTATGTCATTCTTACGCTCATTTTCCTCATGCCACGACCTCAGTCATCCAAGAGATATATGTGAGACTTTCTGGCAGCTATTTTCTCCTAAGCCCCATAAAACGTAAGTACCTTTATCAGCTTGTTCTTGTTACTTCTACCACCCTGAGACAGGGACTTGGAGTCCCTGATGATGAATGAGTGAAGCCTGAATGTATGAACTGGCTCAGGTGCCAGTCAGCCTTGCCACGTGGGCAGGAACCCAGGGGGTTAGATCTGTGCTGATCCAAGTGTTTGCAGGACTGGAAAGGCTCAAAGAGGGAGGCAGTGGAAGGGTTGTAAGGATGGCTGGCTTAGAAAGTGGTTCAAGGTGACCAGGCATAACTCCCGGCTCATGATGTGCGTGTTCAGCCATTACCAGCATTGGGACTGGACCCCAGAAGTCCCCAAATTTCTACTGGATTTGGAGTGTTAGGGTTGGTGCACAAATGAACCTGGTGAGTTTGTGTTCAGGCTCCTTTCTGCAAGCAGAGAGTCGTGGGGCAGGTGACGGAGGTGAGAGCCCCGTTTGATAAACCCTGCTAAGGTGTCCGGAGAGATCCATGGTGGGATCTCATCCTGGGTCATCATGTCTGCAGAGAAACACAGCCATGGGGGGTGTGGGGCAGCATGGGCAGCTGTACTGTGCTGTGAGCTGAGACAGAGAACTGCCCTGCAGGTATGTGGAGAAACACAGGGAACGGGGAAAACACGGCTGGGAGAGCAGGCTGGGCTGCTCAGTCAGCTGGGGTGAGTCATGGGAACGTGGACACGGTTGGTTTGTGCCACTGGCAAGTCAATGAAGTGCAATGGAGTCCCTTCATGAAAAGCCATTGACAGCCATAGAGTGAAATTTCCTGAATTAAATAGCCAGGAAAACTCCACAAATACTGGGCTTTCCTTCATACTCAGTTTTCCTTACACAGGGACAGAGAAAAGGCACAAAACCCTCAACGAGCTTTAGATAACAGATGCCTCTGTGTTACCTGGCTGCCCTGTTGCTGTCTCCTGCCACCAGTGCTGTCCATCCCTGCTGCCAGAGAGGATGCCAAGCACTCAGGTTCACAGAAGGTGCTTCTCCCTTGCTGTTGTTGGTTGAAAAATCACCTTGCGCTTTACATGCCACATCCAAAATTGGGTCTTGCTACTATGAAACTAGAGCCGAAGTCAAGCAGATGGCACCGCAGAGGTGTTTCCAGAAACTGCATTTCCATCGCTGTGTGTTGTGTTTTTTCCCGTAAGGGCCATTTTTTAAACTCAGTTTGCAAGACAGTTACTGATCTGGGGAATGGCTTGAAGAGCAGGTGACACTTCAGATGTTGAAAAGCAGCAGTTTAATGTGTGGCACAGATAGATGGGGTACCAAAAGCCTGAGGAGGCTGAGGGGTACCTGTGTCTGGGATGGATTGCTGTGAGAGGCAGCGACACACGTTTGCAGGCATTAAGCCCTGTCTGCCCTGCAGCGGGGAGCAGGTTAGGAACAATCTCTTTTGAAGGGAATTGTTTTTCTACAAGTACAGAAGAAATAGCAGCAGCTGCTAAAACACACAGTGTTGTAGAGGCTGTGCTGGTGCCCCTGAGCTCTGGACACAGCAGCTCGTTCTCATCCTGAGCTTTTGGTCTGAAGTCATGAGCAGCCCCAGTCATTACAGAGAAGCTCCCTGGTGCCCTGGGATGTCTATTCCTGTGTCCTGCACAGAGCCAGCTTCACCTGTGATGGGAAATGGTGCCCTGAAGCTGCTGGGCTCATCCTGGAGTTGGGGTTTGAATGTTGAAGCTGAAGTGGTTCTGGCCACGGGTAAAGCCAAGATGCCCTGAGACACACGGAAATGGTTGGCTGTGGGCTGCAGACAGCAAAAGTGCATGGAAATCAGGATCTTCGTGGCATTCTGCAGATGTGAGAGCTCCCTGCTGCCGTCCAGACCTGGCCAGGTCTGTGGTGGCACCCTGTCACATGTCAGGCAGCAGGGTGTGGAGGAAGGTGCCAGCTGTGGGGTAGCCTGGCCCATTGGAGGAGGCTGGGTCTTTCTTGGGCCACCCTCGAGATCCAGGCGTCTCCCTTGGGAGTGCTGGGTGGTCCAGGCAGCGCCGTTGCCACAAGGAGGAACAACCTGGTGCTGCTGTCAGAGACGTGGCCCGTGTGAAAGGGTGCCTCGTGGGTCTCCTGAAGGCAGATTTAATTTTAGTTATGAATACTTCAGCGTTGAATAGGCAGCGACGTGGAACAGAAGCGCAGTGGGGGTGTTAAGGGGTGGTAATAACATGGCTGTCATGAACTAATGTTGTTGGGAACAGGCTGTGCTGCCTCGTTTCAGCTGTGAAAATGTGCACTTGCAGAGGAGCCAGGGCAAAGGGAGGACAGGCTGTGTGGGAGGGGAGGGAGCACCGCAAGGCCTGGCTGCCGCCCTCCTTCCCCGGGGAGCTGCAGGTGATGGGCTGCTCCCCTTGGCAGGGACCTGCGGGGATTGCCCGGTGTTGGACCTGGGAATGCTGGGGCAGGGAGCAGAGCTCACAGAGGGCCTGGGGAGGCTGCATGGGGTTCAGTGGTAAATGGTGGCATCCCTTTCCTTCATCCCACTCTTCTGAATCCTCCTGCCTTCAGTGTGGGACCAGCTCTGTGAATATTTTCCTAAGACACTGCTTGTCCTTCTGGGTTTTTTCATGTATACATTACTCTTTGTCAGGAACATCTCTCCTTAGTGCTTTGGTGCCTCAGGTTTCCATAGGCTGCTCCTAAAACCCGCTTGCAATGTATTTGCTGTGTGTTGATGATCTCCAGCTCTCTCTGCTCCCTGCTGTGGTGCTCAGCCCACTCCTCTTCCAGCCTAGACCTGCTCTTGTTGAGGCTTTGACGTCCCTTTACCAGAGCCCTCTTTACTGAGAAAGCTCTGACAAATGCAGAAACACCTTGAAATCTGCTCTGCCCCGAAGTTTGCTGTGACCATGACAAACAGACCTTCAAAAGCTGCATCTTCAAACACTCGTGGGCAGAATCTGTCCCAGTCCTTGGTGTGACCATGGAGGACATTCACAGCCTGACATGGCCAGTGTGCTGGTGCTGAATGGTGCCACAGAGAGGGGGGACAGGCTTTCTACCCAGTGCTTTTCCCTGGGTGGAAATTAGAAGTGGGGCAGGCCACATCTAGAGGAACCACCTGCAGAAGCTTCTGGAAGGATTTGGCTCTCTGAGGCTGATTTTGGACGACTTAAGGCAATGATTTTATCCCTGGAAGAAGGAAACCTGGTTCTTCCTGAGCTGGAGGTGGGAGTCTCCAGCCTCATTTGAACTCTAAGAGGGATAGAGGATGGAGTAAGTACAAGCCCTGACATAAGGGGTGTGTTTCCCTTATGTAGGGAATATAAGACTGGAGTCTTTGCTCACCTAAATGCTGTAGTGCATGTTATTTCTGGAGATGAATAATATGCTAATTTAACAATTTAGTTTGTTAATCTAATAATCCTGCCTTCTTTAGCTAACGTCAGAGCTATTGTGGAGCTGCAGTAATGGAAATGCAGCTCTCCGAGCTTCAGGGTCCTGATCAGAGCTTGGATTGATACAGAGGACTGGAAACACTTCAGTCCAAAGGTCAGCTCTGTTGGGTCAGCACGGAGCATTAGCTTGGCCCTGTGCAATTAGAGGCGTCTGTGCTGGGAGCAGATGTGGGCTTTTCCAAAGGGAAGCTCTGGTTGTTCAGTCCAAACTGAAGTATTAATAAAAACGCCCAGCTGAGAATGAACAAACAAACAAACAAACAGATGCACTTTGTTTAGTTTATCTGTGAGTTTTTCAAGATTTTACTCTTTAAAACCTTGGAAAAGATGACAGGTGTAAGGGGAAGAGTGAGATTTGTGTTTGTCCTCCTCAGTGAAGGTTGTCTGCTCTCCACAAACAGCTCAAATGAAGGCAGCAGGGTGGGCAGAGGTGAAGATCTGTGCTCAAATAAGCAACCAGTGTTCTGCAGGAGAGCAGAGGAGCAGCCCTGGAGCCTCACCTGGCCGGCCACCAAGTGAGATGTCAAACACCAGATGCACCTTTTTTTTGTTTTTCATAGGTTTTCTATTTCTAGTGTCAAAGCCTTGGAATTTCAAGTGTGCCATGTTTATTGGAGGATGCTGTTTGCAGAGTGTTGAAGTCTGGGGGAGCAGAGGATGGTGTAAGTGGAGTTTGCCCCAAGTGGAAAGGATCTGCAGTAAGTTCAGTCGTGCCCTTTAGTGCCTTGAGGCAGTGGGATCGCTCTGAAGCTCTGCAAAGCTGTCTGTGAACCCAGGAAATGCTGGAGAGATGGAAAGGTGTGGTGGGAAGGAAGGACACTGCCCTTGTGGTCACGCTGCTTCTCTCAAAAAGCTCCTGCTGCAGTAAAGCAGCGAGATGGGGCTGAATTCCTGGGCGGGGTGAGGACTGGTCCCCAGTCTGCAGGGATGTTCTGTGTCCCCACTGGCTTGAAATCCCCCTCCCAGTACCAGAGTTAAGTGCAGGCAGCAACAACAAGGTTTGGCCCGTGATGGCTCTGGTTTAATCAAAGAGATATGTTACTCTTTGTTAAAATAAACATTTTCCCCATCCTGTTACATGACTCAATTTTTCTGATGCTGGCCCGCTATGCAGAGTATCCAGTGTTTTAATTACCATCTTAGATAAAAGGATTTATTTCAGATGTGTTTGAAGAGATCTGTAGACCAAGTGCAAAGCTTGTCTATGTCGTTTTTAACCAGCTTGTTTTGGAGATTGCTGAATTTTCACACTAGAATAAGCCTATTTTTTACATCAAGAAGTATTTTAGCCCCTCAGACTAGTTGGTGAGGGGATTTTGGCACCCTCAAGATTGCTTGCAATGGGAAACCAAGTACATAAATGTGCCTATACTCTGTAAAAGCTGAGAACAAACCATGCCAGGTGCTGTAAAATGGTCTAATGTACGGTAGGATGGCAGTTCAGATTCATGGCTCCTGTTGGAAGGTGAAGCTCCTTCTCCCAGGAAAAGTTGGATGCAGTTGGATGCATTAGTGCTAAAGTGCCTTCATGCTAAAAATCTTGGACCGAGTCCCTGGATTGTCTTTAACTGTGGGAAAACAAGGAACTGGCAGGACCTAGTCCATGGACCTGTGTGAAGTTCTGGCTCATCCCAGGGGATCTTTGCTGCAGAAGGTCTTGAATGCTGAAACAGAGTCTGGAGGAGATGAGGCTCACCAGTGAACACCTTGAATGGTGCCTGTGCAGAAGTAGGGGCTGGGCAAAGAGTTTCTTGTAGCACTTCTCAAAAATTAACACAGAAAAGTGAACTGGTGGCTTCTAACCTGGTAAAATCCCTGGTGTCCTGCGCCGTTCCTGCTGTAGGAAGAATATGCAGGGTGTGGTGGTGCTGAGGATGTGCTGTCTGATGCCTGGGTTTGGAGGCAGGAGCTGGACAGTAGAAAGGATGGTTGTTGGGCTGCTGGCACCAGGCTCAGTATTTTAACTGCAACAGGAATGTAATGGAAGAAATTTATTTGGGAGGCTTCTCTGCTGCCAAAGTGGTAATATTTGGACTTTCACAAGACTTTTTGTTGTTTGTCTCGGTTCACTGAGATTTCTCTGTGAGACACAGTGTTCCTCAGTGGTGAGGGCTGGCATTGTGGTCTGGTCCCAGCAGGGCTGCTCACGTCGAAATTTCAGCAGTGCCTTGCAAGAGCACCCTGACCCCACTCATTTTAATATTTACGTGCAGCATGAGTAAGGGCAGTGCAAAATGGTTGCGTTGTAAGTGTTTTGTTTTAAAGTATCAGACATACAACATGGTTACTCCACTAAGTGCCCGCAGTGGGGATTTTGTGTGCACAGGGTGTTGGAGGCTGCGTGTCCAGGCTGAGAAGTGTAAGAGATGTTGCTCTGCCTGGCAGAAGGAAATGGGAGCTCTGCATTTCTCAAGGAAGTGACAATTCTGGTTGTGTCCCACTGGCTGCAGCAGGTGGTGGGTCATTTATTTTGTTGGATGAATAAAAGCCAACAGCACAAGTTAAGTAAATATGATGGAATACATTTCTGGGTACAGAAACGGTGGATTTTGCTTAGAGGTAAAATCCATGCTTGTGCAAGGAAAATTTTAAAAAGCAACAATCAATCATCCCCCTTCTGTCCTTAAAATGTGGACTTGAGTTTTGGGCCA
Source organism: Oriolus oriolus (assembly GCA_013400235.1). Taxonomy (NCBI): domain Eukaryota; kingdom Metazoa; phylum Chordata; class Aves; order Passeriformes; family Corvidae; genus Oriolus; species Oriolus oriolus. Next base: position 654,448 of record VXBT01009025.1, read on the forward strand.
AGTTATGCAGTTGTTGTCTACAAAGGCTGATATTGAGGCCAGGGTTTATTTATTTAGTAAATATAATGCCTGATTGCATCAATTGATGTTTAAAAGCATTTACCAATGTTGTCATTGTGTGCTGGTCCATTACACTTTATGGAGTATGAGGACCACAGCCTTGCAAGAAAAAAAACTCGTGGTGCTTGCTTCATTTGTAGAAATTAGTCCTAATACTTGACATTATCAAGTTAGTGATAGTTGATATAACATTTTGAAAGTAATTAGGAGCATGAATTTATGCTCAGATGGATGTTTAATTAAAAATTGTGGCAGCTTTGATGATCACGCTTGAATAATCCTGAGGCTGAAATGTGGGTTTGTACCCAAGTGAACCTTGACAGCAAATCTGGAGAGGGGGAAATGCTTTAGTAGCTCAGATTTCCTCCTGTATGTTTTATGCCATCATAGCCATCTGTCTGTAACAGTGCTGGGTCCATAAAGAGCCAGAGGCAGAACCTGCTGTGGGACAAGAGCAGGGAGATGTTGGAGGATGTTCGTGTGTTTGAGGCCTCTGGGAGCTGTACCCCAGCTGGTGCTGGCATTGTTGCTTCAAACCTTGCGGTGCTGACTGTGAACAGCCAACATTGGGTGACCAAAGTCCTCCTGGAGAGCTCTTCCCTTCCTCTCCTTGGATTTCTGAAGGTTCACCCCACATTAGTGTGGAGGGAGTGTTGGGAAAACCCATGGTTACATCCAAAGCAAAGGTGGTGCCGTGCAGGAGTTTGAGCCCTGCAGCAGGGTGGGGATGGTGGTGGGATGGTGGGACGTGGTGGAGGACTTTTTCAAAAGTGGAGATTTTCTGTTGAACTTCAACACTTCCTGCCTGTTTTAACCCACGTCTTTGGTGTCGAGGAGGCAGAGTTGAGCAGGGGAGCAGAAGCAGGGCTCAGTCTTTGGTTTTCGAGTGGAGGGCACTGCTGTGGTGATGGTTTAAAGGAAAAAACCAACAAGTTTTGATGAGTGGAGGATACGTGGAGGTAAAAACATCACAACAGGGGCTTTTTGGTGCTTTTCTTATCCTGATACCCCCATCCTCATTTGTAGCTTTCTTACAGCAGCACAGATTAACACTGGACAACTTAACACTTGGCGTTAATTAAACCCCAATTTTAGCTTGCCCTGGCTTTGGCACAGGTGGCTCTACTGCCTTATCCAACTGGATACTTTGGAGAGACTGCAGGGGCATGGGTGCTTCTGGTCTTGCTTCCAGGCTTTGGGCACAGGCACTGGAATCTGCATGGCCAAGGTCAGAGGTGGCTGGTGGCTGCTGTGAGAGGGCTTTACTGCTGCCGTGGCATCTCTTAGTGGGTACAGGTTGGATGTTGATTTAATTCCTCTATTGCATCTCTCACTTCGAGTTCTCAGTGTCTTCCTCCAGCCTGTCTGTATCCTTACTGCAAATTCAAGAACATCTGCAGTAGGGTAAAAATCAGCTGGGTTTTCTAAACTATTTACGAAGGTTTCACAGCAAGTCTCAGTGCTGAGCAGTAGGTTGAATTAAAAGGGATGGTTGGCTGGTGAGGAGATGCCTGTTTTCCCTGGATGGCTTCATCTGCCGGGGTGAAGCTCTACAATCCATCCTCATGAACAAACTATAGAAAAAGCAAACCTTTGCTACAGTATCCCAGGGTGAACACTTATTGGTTCTACTCCGCCTGATTTTTGCGTGACTAAGTGCCCCTCATGGCTTACATTAGCATATGTTTCTGAGTGGTTTATTTTGTTTTGGTAAATGCTTACACGATATTAAGTTCTTACCGTTGTCTGTAAATATTTGGGAGATGTGCAAGGAGGCAGCAGATTCCTGGGAGAAGGATGCTGTGGGCGCATGGGGATCCATTTCCCCTTGGCTGGTACTGAGGGAAGCAGCAGCACTTCACCACGGCAAGGCTGGGGCATTTCCTTAAAATATAAAATGAGGTGGTGATGCAGCAGGTGAAGGCGGGTATAACTCCTAAATCCATGGTTTTAAATGCCCTAGCTTGTTTCTCCCTCCTCCTCCTCCAGTTCACAGGACATGGGGCGTGCTGTGGTCCAAGTGTTTACCCTGCTGGTGCTCTGTGGGCTTTAATTAAAGTGTCAGTACATGTGGGGACTTCCTGGGCAAGCCAACAAGGATGAATTTAGGAAGAGGAGGATTTGTTTCTGCAGATCGTGCTGTCTAAATAGATGGTGTCTAGCGACGTGCCCCTCCTTCCCGACGGCCACGTCCAGGGGATGCTTCAGCCGCGGCCCGAGGCTGCTGGGCTGCGCTCGGTTTTATTACTTTTTATGTTGCACATATTTTAAAATAAAGCTCTTTTTCCGCTGTTAGAGCATGCAGTTGCTCAGGACATATAAATTGTGTTAATAAATGAGCGAGGAGCCCTGGTGGGTGAATTGGCTTCCTGGTGAAGTCATAAATTTGGAGAGGATGATGCTGCCTTGCTCCACAGCCGGCGCGTGGGTTTGCTTCCCAGCGCCGTGCCTGGAAACCTGAGGGACCAGGGAGAGGTTCCCATGTCTGGTAATTTAGGGTTCTTGAGCTGAGATGGTGTGAAAGACCATCTCCAGCCTGCAGGAGGGCTGGGAGACCTGACACAAACCCCAGCTCATCAACATGCACACTGGTGTGGGGGCAGGAGGAGCCTGCAATTTGGGAAAAGCTTCTATTTTCCCCTGTTTGTGCCATGCTGCAGCTTGACCCCTCTCCTCCTCTGCTCCTGGTTGTGTCCTTAGTGTGTTAATTATCAGTGCTGCAGGGCAGGAGCTGCCATTCCCTCTGTGTCTTCCACACCATATCTCACATGATGGGGCCTGAGGCAGCTCCCATAGTAAATGGGGATGGAAACTGGGAAATAGGGATGCTTCCCTTTGCCTCCCAGCTCTCCTGTTAGGATCAACATTTGCTGGCTTTCCTGGAGGAAAAGCATCTTTTCCTCAGACTGCCTGGTTTGGAAGCAGAGCACATGTCCTCCAGTTGGGGGTGGGAGTGATTTGACATGAGCAATTTGGATATGATGTTGGGTGATCCGTTTCTCGGGAAAAGAGGAGAGGCTGGGAATTGCTTTGCTTGATAGCAATTGTGTTGGTTTTAAGACCTCATAAATAGTTGGAGCTCTGTTATATTTTCACCATGTCTCCCAGGCATTTTCCCATTAGGATTAATGTAGTCGAGCACTGTGCAGCAAACAGTTCATTGCGGTGATTTGCTGATTTTTTTCAATTGCTGACAATTTTAAAACCGTCTCTAGCCTGCTAACCAAGGCTTTCTGAAAATGAATAAATTACTGGTCAGAGTGAACATGGTGCCCTGCAGGCCAAGGGTCCCTGGTGTGTCCCCAGGTCTGTGAGAGCTGGGATGGGACACGAGTGCACTGAAGGCAGTGTGGGTACCCCGGCCAGCACATTCCCATCATCTCAGCTCCCGCAGCCCGTTTCCAGCCGAGTCATGCTCTGTGCTCAGGAGAGGCCCCAAGCTGGATTTTTGTGCATGGCTGAGCATTAAAGGGTATTTCCAGCACTTGTTTGCCAGGAAAATACAGCGCTGAAGGCCTTGTACTAATTAATTGTAATGGCAGGAGGAAGGGGAGGGAATTGCTTTCCCATCATGGCTGCTGTGAAGATGCTCTTGAAAAAGCAACAAATAATGTGTGGATGCTGCCAGGGCGAGGAGATTGTTTAGGGATGTTGTTCACTGCGAGGAAAACATTGTCACTGAGCAAAACCAAACAAACTTCTCTGTTTTATTTTGCAGGGTCGTCATGTTAAAACAGGCCAGCTCGCTGCTATTAAGGTTATGGACGTCACCGGGGTAATGTATCCTCCTCCTCCTCGTGCATCCTTAAATTACAGATAAGGGGGGAGAGGGGATGGGGTGTGATAACATGTGGGGGTGGGTGGAAGACTGATGTTCCTGGGAAGTAAATTGCCTTTGTCTTAACGTGATATGTGCCATTGAGAGGTTTTAGTTTTAATAAATATGTGAGAAAAAAAAATAAATCTGGAAGAGTTTCGGAGATTGAGTACTTTCACGCTGAAACAAAGCAACATCCAGTTCCAGCAGTGGCTCTTTTCAATGCTTTGATAAAATCTGAAGAAAATCGTAGAATACTTTGGGTTGAAAGGGACCTTAAAGCTCATCCAGTGCCATCCCCTGCCATGGGCAGGGACGCCTTCCGCTAGCCCAGGCTGCTCTGAGCCCCGTCCAACATGGCCCTGAACACTTCCAGGGATGGGCCAGCCACAGCTCCTCTGGGCAACCTGTACCAGGGCCTCCCCACCCTCACAGGGAAGAATTTCTTCCCGATATCCCATTTAACCCTGCCCCCTGTCAGGTTGAAGCCGTTCCCTCTTGTCCTATTGCGCATGACCTTGTCAAAAGTAGCAACAGGATCGTGTATTCACAACTCGGTTCTGTTTCTCTGCATCCGTGATTTTCACCGAAGAGCTTTTGTTCACCAGAACTGCGTTGCAATTATTGTCATGAAGAACTTCACTAGGCAAGGTGAATAATTCCTGTGCATCCTACTGATGAAGAGGAAAAAAACCCACCACCCTGGTCTCAAGAGGTGGCTCTCTCGAAACTTGCATCAGACGGAGGGAACCAAGAGTTTACCAGTTATTAAATGAGTAACAAAATTGAGGGGAAAGGGTGGTTTCACCATTTCCCAGTTGCCACAAAAGAAAAAATGAGTTGTTATGATCCCTAAAACCCTAAACAGCTGTGTGTGGGGGCGTGGCATGAAGATGCTTCTTCTTGAGTAATTTTTTTCTAAGTGCAGTACTATCCCTCCCAAAGCTCCTGCACTGGAAGCGATGCCAGGCTTGGGAGTAAGAATGTGTTTTGTTGTGTTTTGTCTTTCTTTTGACTGGAATAACACATTTCAAAATTAGGACTTGATCACAATCTACTGTAGTGGGTACCCACCTTCATTTTTGAGTTAAATGTTTTAAATTAGCTTTCAGGAGCTCAGCACATACAGAAATGACTCTGTGAAAGCAGTCAGCTGGCCTTGGGAATCTGTTTTGAAATAACCTTAGATGCTGTGGTGTGGTATTAATATCTGTGGGACCTTCATCCAGGTTATTTTTGGTGCTAACAGGTGAAATGATGTGTGGAAATAAGTCTGTAAATGTGAATGAGATTTGTTCCTGTTTGCTTGCAGTATCTACAAGTGCCATTTATCTCGTTCCTGTGGGAAGCAGGCTTAAGGGAATAGGCAGACCCACCAAGCATAAACCCATGGCATAAATAGCAGTGCAATTCCCATGGGATGAAGTCTGATGTTAGAATGACTTTTAGCTGAGAAATCAAAATAGTACTCTGAGGCCAAACACAGGCTTAAATTTGAATCCACACTCAATTCAGTGGTTTGCAAACACCATCACTTCCAAGGAAAGATACTGGAGAAAAGTACCTGAAATCTGAGCCTGACCAGTAGTAATTTCAAACACATGTTTAAGTACCTGTCCCTGATCTAAAACTTCTTGCAAAAAAGGGCTGGCTGTGCCTCATGGCTCTTGGTGCTGAAGGCAGTTTTAGAGCCATGTCCTCCAGCCACTGCAGGGATGGTCCTGGGCTTTGCTTCTGGAGGAATTTCTAGAGCTGGTCCCTGCATTGTGCCTACAGCCATGCTTGGCACCTGATCCAGGCTCAGTGCAAAGGCCGCTGCTGAAAACCCAAACTCACTCCTTCCCCTCCTCCTCACACACAATTTCAGTGCTTCATTTGATCCTGACCTTCCATCCCACCTGGTTTTCCAGGATATCCCTGATGACAGTGTGTCTTTCAGAAGTCAGCAGAGAACAGAATCAGTGTGGTCATCCCAGCCATAGCCATCTGCAGCTTTTGGGGTGTAAAGCCCAGCTTGGATGGGGCTCTGAGCAACCTGGTGTAGTGGAAGGTGTCCCTGCCCATGGTAGGGGGGTGGAACTAGGTGATCTTTAAGGTCTCTTCCAACCCAAACCATGATGATTCAGTGAGCTCCCAAACAGCATTTCATCCTGACCACGTGCCTTGCACTAAACCCTGACAGGCTCCTGACAACGATGCTTTGTTTAACTCATCCCCACTCTTACTAATTATCTGTTAGGGAAGATTGCAGAATGGAGGCCCTCAAATTACAGCACTTCATCAGTTTGGGCAGCTGCTTCCTCTGAACTCAGAGTTTGGATTCGTTTTCCAGGGGCTGGTCCTGCTGTGTGCTGTATGACCTGTTTCCAGCGATGGATGTAACAGAATCGATTGATGAAGGCAAAGTGTGGCAGCAAAGCCTGGCCTGTGGCCCTTGCTGGGTTTGGGATTGGAGCAGTTGCAGCAGCTTGCTGTGATGATTCCATTTTCTTCCCTCCCTCGCTGGATTTGCTGGGGATGGTTGCTCTCAGTTGTCCTGCTTGGAGCAGGAACTTGGGCTGGAGCCCCCGAGCCTGCCCATGCAGACACGTCCACGGCTCTGATGCTTTGGAGGGTTTTTCCACCCTTTTTGAGTGCTTCAACTTGAAGATGGAGTTAAAATAGAGCTTTAGACCAAGTGTCCCTCTGCCTTGCCTCCATTTTTTCCTAGAGAGCCAGGCATGAATTGGGGGATGACTGAAAAGCTGTCTGGGTGCTTAGAGAGCTGAAGGGATTTTGTGCTGAGTGCTGCTCCTTGCTCCCAGCACTGTTGAGCATCCAACTGCTTTTTAGTTGTTGTTGCAAAGGGCTTCAATTAAAAAAATCACCTCTGTGGCCTGATAAACGTCATGTTATATTCCCTGGTTTCCTGGATGAATGAAAACAAGCAAAGTTGTGTTGATTGCTTGAAGGAGAGAGGTGATAAAGGTTCTTCCAGAATAGTCCCCAGGTTTTCTTTGTAATGTTTGAGCCTGTTCCTCCTCCTCTTTTGTGCTTATACCCTCCGTGTTCTTACCGAAAATAAAACTGGAGGTTGTTTATGTAAGCTCCATCCAGATATTTCTTGCACTTGTTCCTCCTGGCCTCACCTTTGCTGTTCTTCCCTGGATGGAAGAGTGTAGTCACTAAATCACTTCCCGTGGTATTTTGGGAAGAAAGATGAGTTTCTGTCCGTGTTGTGTGACACCTGGTCAGGGGGCACTGCTCCTCGAGAAGAGCTGCTCCTGCAGCTGTGCTGCTCTGTGCGTGTCTTGTCCTTCGCCCATTTGTAAAACTGAGGTCAGGAGAGGCAGGTGAGGGACACGAGGGGAATGAAGGAGGATAAAGAACAAACAGCCCTTCTGGTCCTTTATAATAAAGCTCATTGACATCAAGGTGCTGCCTGTGGAAATACAGCGGGCTGGAATTCGGTCAGCTTAAAATAAAACCGGGGCGCGTTTGATGGGTCTGAGAACAAAGAGGTGGGACATCAAAACAGGGATTGGTGTGGCTCCTCTGCCTCGGCTGCTTCAGCTAGTGCCACTTTGCAGATGGGACAGAGAGGGGCTGGGACAGCCCCTGGGAATGGTGCTTGTCACCAGAACTGAGTTAGTCTAACGGAGTTTGTGGACAGGCAGCACCTGCCTGCTCCCCATGTGGTGCCACCCCACCACCAGCAACTCCTGGTGTCTCCAGAGGTCTTGTGCTCCTTCCATGGTGGGCAGGAGTGATGGGCCAGAGGTCTGGGAGCACCGGCGCACTTCTGCCATGCAGTGGTTTCTAAAAAAACACCTTGGGCCTCTGGTGTGTCTGTGAGGGTGTGCTGATGCATCACTGGGGTAGTGCAGGTATGGTTGAGCCTCAGAGCAACCCTAGTCTCCAGCTCTCAAGATCCCAGAATCTGCTGCAAAGTGGCTGTAAAAAAGCTGTGAGAGTTCAGTCAGGAATGGGCTGCTTGGAAGTGCACCCACATACAAAGACAACTCGGACCCCGTGTGAAGTGCTGTCTCCTAATGCCTGTGGTTTTGTTTTTCTTTTCTTTTCACCTCATCCCAGGATGAAGAGGAAGAGATCAAACAAGAAATTAACATGCTGAAGAAGTATTCTCACCACCGAAATATTGCTACGTATTATGGTGCTTTTATTAAAAAGAACCCACCGGGAATGGATGATCAGCTCTGGGTAAGTTGCTTTCTTCTCTTTAAAATAACTGGGATTTGACACAGGTCATTTACTCTGAATTGTCCTCTTACCAGCACCCAAAACCCCTTCTTTTGCATCTATCTTCTTCCAGCTCATGGCTTTGAAAAGGCTCTTGCTGCACTGCAAAACACCTCTCCATTTTGCCATAAGATCTTTACAGGCTGATGGCAAACCCATTTTTATTCTGAAGCGTTAGCAATATCTTTGTTAACAATATTCAGTTGAAAATCATTCCATCCTCTGGCAGTTGGAGGGAGCCGGGCGCGTTGCTGGGAAGAGGGAGGCTGAGGGGGGATGCTGGCTGATTCCTGCCAGCTCTTGGTGCTGCCTCTCGTGCTTTGCGTTTCGTGGAGCCTGTGCAGGCAGATGAAGAGGAGGGGGACAGCGAGGGGAGGTCAGGGAGGTCTGGGGCTGCTCAGCCACTGTGGTGGAGACGCCTGACGTTGCTGAAGGGCACCGAGCTGCTTTGTGTCTCCATAAATCCTCGGCTGCCTCCTCCCGCTGCTTCCCTTGTCAGGGCCTGCTTGGTTATTAATTCAGCATTCCCAGAGCAGAGAGGATGGAGTTCAAATCCACTCTATCCCTGGGCAGAGACAGAGCATCAGAGCCTGCTCCCTTCGGTGGCAGCTGCTGCTCAGAGGGCCAGGCAGGGCAGAGGCACCGTGGGTCGGGGCTCTGGCCGTTGCTGTAAAATTAATTAAAGTTATGCTGTGTTCTGAGCTTGGCTGTGCTGGTTGGAGTCTCTGAAGTAGCAGCCTGCAGGGCCCGTGGCTATCAGAGCAGCAGTGTAGGACCCTGCTTTCCTTAGGGCTCCGTTGAAGAGAAAGCTATGTTGGAATTACCGTCAGTAGAATGAGCTGGATGTTGTCCTGTGGACGAAAAAGTCTTTATTTCCTCACAGTCCTGTAAATCCAGTCAGTTCTGCATTACCCATGTGTGGTTCCCAAAGCTTTTCTGTGCCTGAGCAAGGTTGTTACAGCCTAAATTTTCAGGGGTAATAAATATCCATGGTTCACCTGGGAGACCATGGAGATGCTGAGGAGCAGCAGCACCCTCTTCCCTGTAGTTTCTGTACAACACAGGCCTTATTTTAGCAAAACATTCAGTGACTTCAGCTGTTTGCCCCTGCATTCACATGCCAGAACATCCAGTGGGAAGTGGAGGGATTCAGAGGACATTCCTCCCAGGAGAAAACTGGAGTTGATGGACTTCTGTGCCTTTTTGTTCCCCAAGACTTTCTGGTACACTGAATTATTGGGAAGACTTTGGGGGCTTGGACTCCGGAGGTGTTCCTAGCCTGGGTGTTCAGGTTATTTTTGGTGAGAACTCTTAAAAACCACGTTCTTTGCAGCTGGCCTGGGATTCAGTGAGGCGAAAGCTGTCAGGCTGCGAAATGCTTTTTCATCCCGTGAAATTCCATTTGGCTTTGGCTGGTTTATAATTTTTTTTTTTCTTTTAAGTGAAATACTGAAACAACCCACAATGTTCTTCCTTGTGCTGCAGGAGTGCCTGGAGGGAAAAAAAACCCACCAACTGTGTGCCAAGTCCCCCAGTAATGAGAGGAGCCCTCCCTGGTGCTGGCCTCTGCTCAGTGCCTTTACACTGCTCAGGGCTGGGGCTTGTGTGCTCTGACCAGGCAAGAGGGTTTGGTTTGGTTTCTTTCCTCCAGCTCCAGTACAAAGGGCTCTTGGCATATGTGAGTGCTGATAAAAGGACAGGCCAGACTTTCAAAAAGAAAAGCTCACTAGAGAACTCCTTGGATTAAGAGTGGTGAAGAGGGATGGTGTGGAGCTGTGCCAGGGGAGGGTTAGGTTGGATATCAGGAAGAGGTTCTTCCTCCAGAGGGTGGTCAGGCACTTAACAGGCTCCCCAAGGAAGTGGTCACAGCCCCAAGCGTGCCAGAATTCGGGAAGTGTTTGGACAAAGCTCTCAGGCACAGGGTGGGATTCTTGGGGTTTTCCTGTGCAGGACCAGGAGTTGGGCTCAGTGGTCCCAACTCAGGACACACTATGATTCTTCCATTGATCCCCATCACCACGACACAGCAGAGGATGCTGTACATGCTGTATCACCTTCACATGCCCCATGTCAGGAGGAGAACCTGGTGTTTTCCTGCTGGGTCATGCGATGGGAGAAGGTGTTGGTCATCCAGCTCTGCTGCTTGTTCTTGCCCCCTGGGAAAGGCAGACTAGATAATCTGAATTCTCTGCCAGACTGCTACCTCTTCTCTCAAATGGGGCCTTTCTCATGGGTTAGTGAAAAAAATTTTTGTAAAAGCTTCTTTAGTTGCACTGGGGTGTGAGGGGGTTTTTAAGTCTGTGCCCAGTGCTGGTCTGGTGGAAGTTGCTGGGAAAGCTCCCCAGCCCTGGAGGAGAGGTGTGCTGGTGCCACTGTGTTAAATAGCTGCTGTTTCAGGATCTGATTGAATTAGGACTCGTGTGAACTCTATCAGTCCTGCCTCACAGATAAAGGCTTGTTTATTTTTCATTGGCTCTTTGTTGAAATAAAACGGTTTCTGATAATGCCCAAGTAATTCTTTTTATCGACACTCGGGAGGCTGATACGGAAATAAAAAATAGGGAACTCTTTCAGTGGAGATCAGGATCTCTCAGAAACGTGGCAGGCTTCCGACATGAAGTATTGTCGGTGCTGCTGCTCCATTCCACAGCAGCCACTTGCCCTGAAAGGTGAGCTCAAGCTCACCGAACAACCCTGGTTTCAGAGATTAAGGAGCTGTGCAGAGGGTGTTTTAGCCGATGTATCACAAATCCGCTATGTTAGGCAAAAGAAAAGGAAGCAAAAGTCATAGGGACAACCTTTATGGAATGTTTAAAAAGAAATTTAGAAATATGGGGTAGGTTTATTCTTATGTTGGATAATGTGTTGCGTTCTGGGGTGCTGGGGGTCTTTGGGGGGGTTTGTGCCTCTCTCCAGCTGAGGCAAGGGGGTCCTGCCCTAGTGCAAGGAGACAGGGTGAGGGTGGGCTGCAGAAACTGGGGTAATTTCCAGGGGATCTGAGGACCCAGCTAGTCAGTTAACTGCTGCTTCTCAGAGTTAAACTCATTAAATTCCCCTTGCTCGTCTCAAATCTAAGCTGTGGGATACCAGGGTGTGCATAACCCAGAGGTTATGTTGTTATGTGTGCATAACCCAGAGGGATTGTTTTGAGATATTTTGGGGTGAGTGTTTTTTTTAAATGGTGGGAGATGAGGCATTTATTAGGAAGTGTGAGCTGGATGAGGGAGGTGAGCCCATCCCAAAGGACCTCTGCCCTGAGGACTGCTGGAAGCTGCAGGCACAGTGATCCCCATACACTGTGCCCACGTGCAGGGTCATGGAGGTGCCACTCAGCTGGGCACTTACCATCTGCCCTTGCTGTCCACTGTGCACTGAGACCATGGACAGAGCTGTCCCCCCTCTGACATGGGCAGCAGGGGCTGACAGGGGCTGTGCAGAGTGTGGGGGCTGAGCAATGGCTGGCAGCAACCCAGAGCCCACCCAGGGCAGGGCAGAGCCCAGTGCGGTCCCCAGGGCCAGCGGCGCTGGCTGCGATGGATGGGCTGCCATGGCAACCCTGCCTGCGGCCGCATCTGTCACCAAGGGGGACAAATTGCTAATAGGTAGCTTGCCAGATACCCACGTGGTAGGGTGGCCTCCAGGGTGTCCTCTGCAGCAGATAATCTGGGGCAATGTGGAGGAAAAAGGAATGTGAGGGCGATTAGGGAACAGCCCCTCGGTCAGGGTGGCATCGCTGCAGCCGTGCAGTGCTGTGATTGTGTAGTTGCAAATGTGTTTTTTCACTCTGTTGAGCTCTAGGGGCCCACTGAATTGCTTTAGGGTGATGTGAACGGAGTCACACCAGGAATCTGGAGAGCAAAATCAGGGACAGCAAGGCTCCGTTGAAAATCAGGCATGAGCTGTCAAAGCACTGGGTTACACCTGTGCAGCTGTGAGCAGGATTGCTCTTAATCTGCTTATATACCCTGAAAAATATTTTTGGGCAGTTGCTGATTCTTTGCATTACAGAAATTAGATCATGAAACATTTGAGAGGAGTCAGTTTTCAGTTGAGCTGTATCTCTCTTTAGTCCCTCCAAGCTCTGCAGTGCCGAGGGAGTGTGAGAGGGTCAGGGCTGCTCCTGTGGCTCCTGACCGAGAGCTCAGGGTTACGAGAGCAGATTGCTGCTGCTCTCTGGCAAAATAATCCAGCACTATTTAACTCTCACTCCTCTTCAAAGCAGTGTCAGTGCTGTAAGCACTGTGGGACTGTGAGCCCAGCTCCTTTTGCTGCCATCCCTAACCCAAGGCCTTCAACCTGCTCAGAGCCCGTGGCAGCAGCTGCCTGCTGCCTCCCCAAGGGGCATGGATTGCTTGGCTGGCCTCGATGTGCAGGGAGGTGCAGGCAGGGCAGAGCCAGGCAAGTCATTTATTGAGGAACTCCTGTGAGAGCAGTTGGATTCTGCTGTTGGAGAGGAGAAGGCAGAGCAGAGCAGTGCTGTCCTCAGTGCTCCCACCTGGGCGTGTGGCTGCAGCGTCACAGCCTGCTCCCACCCCAGCACCAACACAAGCAATGAAAACCTGGGCTTATCTTTTTACAGAATATTTTAGTTGCTGCTTGGCACCAATTCGATTGCTTTTTCCTGAAATGGGCATCAGCTTTTCTGCAGATTCACCAAGGGAAGGTCTCTGTGTTTTTAATGCTCTGTTGCTGGCTTCAGGTCCCATGATGTGGGTGATGAGGAGGACTCTTTTGCATGGGAGCCAGGCTGTGGGGTGAGATGAGGAATTTGGGTGACCTGGGCATATGGGACCATGTTGCACCCAGGTTCTGTTTACACACGCAGCAGAAGGATTGATTTCCAGCAGCATTTAGCCTGAGGGTGTTGTGTGCTTTTTTTCTGTAACTTAAAAGAAGTCAAATTATTCCTGGGCTGAGGCATAGGAACACAAAAGGATTTGTCTTGTGTAATAAAGGATGTGATTTGGGGAGTTCCTCTGGATAAGCTGGAGCAGTTCACTGTAGGGTGGATTGGGGTTGGTGTTCTGGAGGTGCTTGGGTTTGAGCTCTTCCAGGTAATACACAGCAGAGATCGGAACAGAGGTCTTGGCATTCCCAAACTGAGGAAAGTGGTGGTTGATTTGAAAACTGCAAAGGCTCTTTAAACAAAAAATTCATGAGACAGCAGGACACAGAGATTTACAGCTGCAGCTTCTGAATTTGCCTTGCTTATGAAGTTTGCTGTCACTCTGGTATGAAGAGCTAAGTAAATGCTAAATGAACTGTATTTAAAAATACTTCCTCAATAAATGTCCTTGCAAATTAAATTTTAGAAGATGATCTTACCTTTAGCCCATCTTGATGATAATTTTAATTACAGTTAATAAAAGTTCAATATGCATTTCCATTTTATTGTCTTACTCCATCATGACTTCATCCCTGAAGAAAATTGGTAATGATGCAAGTGTGTGAGGGCAAAGCACTTACCCAGAGGTATGAGACTGGTGAGAAAGTATTTTAGTATCCAAGTGCCATTTGAAGCTTTTTCTGAGTGTATTAAGCTCTGCCCTAAAATCAGCAAGAACTGTTCATTTTAATTCTTCTCCTGGAAGACTGTTCATTTCCAGCCTAAACATACCCTTAGTGTTGATAGATTGATATTATGGCAATACCTGCATTGTTCTTCTCCCCCTCTGGTGCTTACCTGTCCTTACTGGTGACAGTATACACAGATACACCATAACCATCCATCCTCTGCATGGCTGAACAAGCCCTCAGGTCCTCTGAGAAGACCTGGTCATGCTCCTGTGCCCCCTCCCGTGTGCATTTATTGGTTTTGAGCTCTGCTGCCCAGCAGGACGTCAGTGCTGCATTGGTGGCCATCATCTGTGGTTCCTCTCCTTGGAGGTTGCGTTGTGTGAGCTGTCATTGGGAATTCTGTAGCATCTTTCTGCCTGAGGAACATAAGAAGCCGTGAAAGCGTAAGGAGATCCCAGCGCTGCGCGCAGCAGCCGCCCAGACCTTCTGGGAATGGGGGCTGTTCACATCGGGTGTCCGTCAGCTCTCTGCCAGGGACAAGGGTACTCAGGCAGCCTCATCACCTTTCTGCTGCTGGTTTTCTTGGAGCATTCATGGCAGAGCTTTTGGGCTACTGATGGTGCTGAGCCTCTTGGTGCTGGCAGAGATCTGCCAGTGCTGGTTATTTTCCTGTGGATGTTACGGGACTATGCACCTCTTAAAAAACTGAGTTGGAAACCCCTCTTCTGTGACTTTCTCTTTTTCTCTCTGTTTTTGCTAATTTAATCTCCAGGAGATTTCACAGTTACAGGTTTGGGATGCATCACCAGGTGGCCGTGTTATTCCCCTCCTGGTGTGAAGTTAATCTTTGCTCTGTGGAAATCAAGGCCAGGGTAGAGGACCAAGCAAACTGTCACCTCTGTTAAGATAATCTGGCAAATTAATGGATGCACTGTGTACTTCTAATGGGATTTCTTCCATTTTCATTTAAGTATTGTGATTGCCATGCACAGCATAGCAAGCCCTTCCTCTTCCTCTTGCTCCAAACCCTGGTGAGAGCCTGTGGAAGAGGACTGGAGAGGGCAGCCTTTTGGATTGCAAGATGTTTGTGGCTGGCTCAGCTATCCAGGATTTTCCTTTCTGAGTTTGCTCCCGTGGTATCCCACATGTTTGTTTAATCAGAAACACGTGCAGACACTGATATTCCCCACGTATCAATGGTCCAGAGGGAAGAAAGAGGGGAAAAGCAACTTGAAACCAGATGTTCCATTATTCTCCATTCACTGAGCAATGAGTAACCATGAGTTAGGCCATGTCAGTGACCCAGCTGGATGACTTGGCTCCTGCTGGGGAGGAGGAGCTGTAGGCGCGTTCCTTGCCTTTGCATGGGGCGGATTTTGGCCAGTGACCCATCCGTTTCTGCCATTTCTTCCATTTCTTGAAGCCACTTTCATGACACGACAGGGATATTCCAAGAATTTTTCAGCACCAGTTCAGGAAGAGAAGAGAAACTTAACAACAAAACTAAAGACAGGAGCATGGTCAAAGCCAAGTAAGGTATAGTCTGCTCTAGTATTTTATTTAGCCTGAAGGTTTATGGCAGTCCTGTGTCTGGATTTTATGTTCATTATAATTTATGATAGTGTTAAATCACTGCATTTGTGCACTTTGGTCAGGAGTAACCCTTCTGCCATTTGAATTCTCTTCTTGGCCTGTGCTTTTAATAGTGATGTCACTTGCTTGGAGAATGTTAAATGCCATGTAAGCCTCATGTGGTGAGGAACTTGAAACATGCACATCGAAGAATCTGGCAAGGAACCACTGGCAAGGGAATATCTTCATGTAGGAAGCAGATCTAATTGGAAAACATGGTTTCACATCTGAGAGGAAGCACTTGCACAGGCCTTGGAGGAGGCTTGTTGCACACATGGGCCGTGCTCGCTTTCTGGAGCACACTGGCGGTTCCTGCACACCCTGGGGATCTGCGAAATCCCTGGGAGGCAGACTCACATCCCGTGCTATTTCTGTAATGTTTGTTTCACAGTTGTTCAATGACAAGATTAAGTTTGGGCTGGGTTAGATTATTACACTTCTATATTTGATATTCGGAAGCTTTGGACGTGGTACGAGCAGTGGTGGCCAGTCATGCTGGAACCAGCCTGAGCAATAGGGAGAGCATCTCCCTTCTGGGGAGCCTGACACTGCTTGGCAACCTTCCCCTCAAAGGAAGTTTCCTGCTCAAAAATGTCATCAGAACCAAAGGTCTTCTGGTTAAATAAAAAAATAAAAATTGAAAAGTACACCTGGTTCCTTAATCATAGGAAGCTTTCAAATATCTGCCTTGGTGCTGTCGTATTTTCAGAGTTGAAGAACTTATATGCAAGAGGCAGAGTTTTGTTTTATTGCTGTTGATACTAAACATTGATCAGAAGTATCAAGTAGGATATGTAGGGGTAGGCTTTGAAATTCTCATCTACTCCACTGATCTTCAGCACTGGACTGATTCCTGTTTCTTGCTCCCAATCTTCTGGAGGGCCGCAAGCCTTTCAAGCCTTCCAGCCTTTTCTTGTTTCATTTTATAACAAACCCCAGCTGGATTACAAGCTGGTAGGTTCAGGAAGATGTCCCAGTGGCTCTGTGTAGCACCGTGGGGTCCCCACAGCAGCAATGCCAGCGTCAGGGTCCTGCCCTGGGGTCGGGCAGCCCGGGGGATGCTGCTGGTGGTGTCACTGTGTGACATTTGTGCCGTTAATTGCATTCCTGTTCCCTTGGGCAGCTGGTGATGGAGTTCTGCGGCGCGGGCTCCGTCACCGACCTCATCAAGAACACGAAGGGCAACACCTTGAAGGAGGAGTGGATTGCCTACATCTGCAGAGAGATATTGCGGGTACGTGTGCAGGGGGGGCTGAATGTTGTTGGGAGTGTGGCAGTTGAGTGCTCAGGGGACACGGGGAGCCTTTGGCTCCGCACAGTTCGTGGATGCTGTGCTGCCATGGGCTGGAGCCTCTGCGGTGCCGGCAGGCCTGAATGATTCATGTGCCTGTATGATGCATAATAAATAAGCCCTGCTTAATGCCCTTTAGCTCTGTTAGTTCCCTGAATTTTAACCCTCTTTTTCCTTCAACAAAAATGTAATCTCCTGTTAGTATTAAAAGGGCAAAGATTTATTTACGTTAGAATTATGTTTTTAGTCAACAGAAAGGTGAGGACTAATAAAGTCTGTGGAAGGAAGACTCTTCATGATTAAAAAGCATCCTATGTTTTATTAAATCCACATGTCTGACTTTAATGAGGATGCTGCAGCTTTTATACTCACAATATAAATGTTTGACTGAAATGTCTTAAAATGGGCCATGCCAGGGTTTTGTGTACTGGGTGATGGCAGCTTCAGCAAAGACTTTCCTTCATTTTGCACTGCTGAAGCCAGAGGATGGGATTGTAATGGTTGCCCTGCATTATAATATATTGCTCTGTGAACCAAAGATTTGTTCAAGAGAAAACAGAAATATTTGGCGTGTGAAGGAAAGCTGTACAAGAGCTGTTCAGGTGATAGGATGAGAGGAAGTTGCCTCAAGTTGCACCATGAGAGGTTTAGGAAAAATCTCTTCATCAAAGGGGTTGTTAAGCATTGAAACAGGCTGTCCAGGGAAGGGTGGATCCCCATCCCTGAAGGGATTTCAAAGGGGTGTGGATGTGCCACTTAGGGCCATCCTTTAGGGGTGGCCTTGGCAGTTGTCAGGGTTATGGTTGGACTCGGTGGTCTTAAAGGTCTTTTCCAACCTAAAAAATTCTGTGATTCTATTAAATCTTTATTTTATTAAAGAAAGTGAGGCAAAATGATCTCTCTGAAAGGATGTGCCTGCCACGGGTGTCCAGAGGTGGCACAGCACTTCTGTGTTGTCCCTGAGTGCCGCTGTCCACAGCAGCGTGATGTGCAGAAGGTGTTGGCACCATCACCCATCAGCTGTTGTATGGACACTGCTTTCTGTGCCAAGAGGCCACAGTTACATGGGCTTATTTTAAGTGTATGAGCTCCATGAGCCTGCTCCTTAAAATAATCCTGGCAGTGAGTCAGAACCCAGCCTCTGACTCATGTCCCAGGGCCACCATCGAGTGTCACCCATTGGCCACACATCGGGGCGGGTGGTGGGTGACCTCTGTGGGGTTTGGGGTGAGGAAAGGCTCCCACCTTCACACTGCAGGACGTGGCTCACGCTTGGTTCAGACAGTGATGGGCAGTTGGAATTCTGACAGGAGGCTTGATCCCACGTTGTTAAAGGATTTATTAAGGATTTATTATTGTTAAAGGAAATTCAGTGGAATTTTCACTTTGCCTCCAAAGCTCAAAGGTGCCTGTAACCAAGTATAATATGGCTAAAAAAAGGACTCCCATACAGATAAAATCTGTTCCACAGTTTTCCCAAGATAACGAGCATAAAATGACTAATAACTACCAGAAGAGATAGCAGAAATCCTTTTCCTCCTCAAATATGAATGTTTAATGTGAAATGTAAACCTAATGCAAAATTAGTTTTTGAAGTAATCCATATTTTTCCTAAGCTGGCAATCTGGGTGGATGTTACTTTGAAACTGAAATAATAAATGAATGAAATAAAAATGTGCGTTGCAAAAAGAAATTAATGAGCTAATAAACCAGCACAACACCAAAGCTGGTTTACCTTTAGCCTCTGAGACAGGCTTTTTACTTGAGCTATATCTCTGTTAGGGATATGTGCAAGTTACAGCATTTGTATTTGCATGGTAGCATTTTTAATACAAGCTTCTCAGCATATTGAAATCCAGTTTATTGGACCGATATAACGAGAATTGTTTTCTTCAGTTTCTGGATGATGGAACTGGAGAAAGGAGACAAACCCATTCTATTATTTCTGCCACAGAAATGGCTCCCTGAGGCAAGGGAGCACATGGGGGAAATCATGTCTGGAGCGACGGAAGAATTTGGGTTAATACAGGTTCCTGCAGGAATGTGAAAGATTGGGTTTAATCCCTTTAGAGCTGACAGGTCCTCGCCAGGCATGTCCTCCCAGCGTGGGACATGGGGCAGTGTTTAGAGCATGTGATAAACAAAAACATTCTCCAGTGCTTAACTCCAACTGTGAACCTTTCATTTCTGGAGCATAATTGGTTGAGGAGGAATGTCGGAAAATAACACGCTTTGAACTTGGGTTCCTCTAACCTTTCTCTGAATTCTCCAGGGCTTGAGTCATCTACACCAGCACAAAGTAATTCACCGAGACATCAAGGGACAGAATGTGTTGCTGACGGAAAATGCAGAAGTGAAACTGGGTAAGAGTGGGTGAGAGCTCCTGGAAACTGCGGGTGGGCTGGCTGGGGGGAAACAGCAAAACTGGCTTGTACATGACCTGAAGAAAGAGGATGGGTACCAAGAGCAGCTCTGTGGGTTTTGTCGTGTTGACTTCGATAACATGGCTTTGGGTGTTCATCAACTGCTGTGCCTTAAACTGCCAGGGGTCGATGGCCAAGTTCTGCTTGCAGAGATGCACTCGCAGTGGTGTTTCTGCTCAGACAGCTCTGCCACAGGTACAGGTTAAGCAACCAACACCAATTTTTCATGCCCTGGATTGAAAACTGCCCTGTGTGCATTGCCAGATGTTGTCAGGGGCTGTTCCCCCACAGTGTCCTAGAGGATAATCCATTCAGTTTAGTGTGACGTAATCCAGACTCCTTTTCCAAGCTAACCTGGTGGAGAGGGCTTAATTTGCAAGAACTGCTCTGAGTTTCATGCACTGTGTTAGCCACCCTGGCACTGGTGTGGAGATCATACAGAAGGCAGCAGATCAGTGCAGATGATGTACTCACATCCTCAGTCGTCCAGTATAAATGTATTAAGGCTGTCTTTGCACATTTTATTTTATGCTGGTGTTGGAAGATCCCTTACACTGGTCATGTGTGGTGCAAGCCTGGTTTTCCCATGCCTCCTCTCTTATCTACAGCAGAATAAAATCCTGGCTTAACAGATGGCACCACCAGCTCTTTGGCTTTATGCTGGTGAAGATTCCCCTCCAAGGGGAAATTCTCCAGGGCAAATCTCTAGCCATTGTGTTGTGCAAAGTGCAGTTAGTGGACCATAGAGTATTCTCTCATTGGTTTGGTTTCATCATTTTTTGCTTCATTTTGCAGCTCTCTGCTTGACATTTCCCATGGGCCTTTGTCCGTGGCCCTTAGTTCCTTAAGTCTTTTGCATTTCTGCCATTTGCAGCAAGAATTCAGGTAGAAAAATGAGGCTTCCACCAGTATTTGGCAGGCTTTAATTCAAATGAGCAAGCGTAGAACAAAGGCTGCTGCTTATTCATGTTGCTCACCCTGTTTCTCATTAGTATGAGGAGCTGTGATTTCTTTTCATTGCCTCCTGGCAAGGAGGAAGAGGCACAGGGTTCCGTGCAAAACCTGGACATCAAATGACTGGGTTTGTCCTTGGCTGACCTCTGTTGATCCCAGCAGAGATCAAGCAGGGACGTCTTCAGCCACGTCTCTCTTTCCTGGCTGTGCGGAGCTGTTCTGAACGAGCACAGTGCTTTACACTCAGCAGCAGAGTGTTGCTCAGGTTTGCCTCTGGCCTTACCATGCCCCGTTGTCTCCCTGCTCCGCAGTGGATTTTGGTGTCAGCGCCCAGCTGGACAGGACGGTGGGCAGGAGAAACACCTTCATTGGAACGCCTTACTGGATGGCCCCCGAGGTCATCGCCTGCGATGAAAATCCCGATGCCACTTACGACTTCAAGGTACCCGAACGAGCATCTTCTTACTCAGGAATTCAGAATATCCTTGCAGCTTTGAAAAACGCACTGGCAGGCAGCGCAGGCTCCTCCTGCTTTGTGGCTGTGGGATTTTGGGATGCCAGTTCAGGTCCAACCTGAATCTTTGTTGTGCTGTTCACGTATCCAGATTTACTGTGAGGAGTCTTTCCCCGTGTGGAGAAAGGTGTCAGACTCAGGCTTCCTACCTGCTACCCTGCTTTTTGGTGCTGTGTATTTAAATACTCCAGTCAAACAAGCTGTATTTGCTCTATTTACTCTGGAGAGGAGTCAGGTCGGGTTTAGAAAGGGTAAAATCACATCCTCTGGCCTGCAGGCTGATATTCGCAGGGAGATGTGAAGGCTGCCACACAATCAGACGTTTAGGGGGCTGACCTACTTTTCACATCTCTCCAGCCTGTTTGAAGTTTATTTTTGGATCGGTGGCAGCACAACATCGCTGCTGAGTTATAATGTGGCACAGAGCCCTGTGCCATGCAGCAGATCCACAGGAAGGTTAAGGGGTCCCACCTGCCCATTCAAACTGCAGTGAGGTCTGATGTTTAAAGCAGGGAGAGCTTAATATAGTTTATCCTGTTTCTGCCTTACTACAAGTTTCTGGGCACACATCTGTAGAAATATCCCTTGGGTTTTTATTCCTTGGTTTTTTGAAGTGTCCAGAACTTGAATTTCTAACTCCAAGCCTCCTAAGATCCACTGAATGTGTCCAGAGAGGAGGGCAGGGCATTGACACATGAGCTCTGGGGGAGAAGCTCAGGCATATGTGAAGCTCACTGTACCTCTGTTCATGTGCATGCTGAGAGGCCACTTCACAAGGTGGTGTTTCAAAAAGGCTTTGAGACCCTCCGGTGTGAGCTGCTTTCTAAAAGTGGAACACTCGGATGTAACAGAGCTGCAGCCCACCATCGTGGTACAATTTGGGCTGCAGTTACTGATCGTTCAGAGACGTTTTTGAGAAATGAATGATTTTAAAGTAACCAAATGATGCTTTGCTATTGCAGCCATTTAAATGCATCAGTCAACTTTTGAACTGATGGTTTTCCAGAGAGCAGCTCTCCAGCCCGAGTTCAGACTCTGGGTTACGGAAATTGTTAATGATGGGGACATGTAGAAATAGTTTTAATCTCCAATTACTTATTACTCTTTGATTAACCAATTACAACAGGCATTTCCTCAGCTCTGCTGAGGGCAGGGCTGCACCCTGCGCTGGCTGCTCTCCCCACTTCTCCACCAACAGCTGCCTGTGCAATGCTCTCATTAATCACAGCTTTTTACTATTATTTTTTTAAAAAGGGCTGATATCTTTATAGGCTACTTTCTAGCCTCTGAAATCCCTGAGGATTTTCCTCTTGCCAGAATAACTGGGGCACTTAATATGCCGTGGACTGATGCACAAGCTCCGGGACCAGAATCCCTCTATTGTCCCCGAGGATCAGATGCTCGCAGCGAGCCGGGCGCTCGCCTCTCTGAAGTTGGCCCTGGCCATTTTCCCGTGGCTGGGGGTGTGGAACAGGAGGCTGATTGCTGCTGACACTCTCCATGCAGGGTGCTTTCAGAGCTCCTGGTGATGTGGGAGCCACTGGACATTAGTCCATACCCCGGATCACATCCCCGCACCTGATGCTCTCACTTTGAAGTAGGGTGGGGAGGATGTAAATGATAATTATTTCTTTTTGAAAGGATGCAAATCAGATGCTCTCAGGTTTAGCTGGACAGCTTAAAATACTGAATACAAAAGATGAGATTTATAGGGTGAGAAAAGGAATCCTCACAGGCTTAATCTGTTGGACGAAAAGCCTCTGATCTCACTGTTTTCTTAGCCAGAAAGAGATGCCTGTGTAATCTATGGAAGGAGGCAGTAAATACCTCCTCACATAAATAAACCACTTTAAAAAAGAACAAATAGAAACCCCCCACTGCTGAGGTTATTTGTTGTTTTTTTCCCCAGCCGGTCTTGCTTTTTTCTTTAGAGATATCTTGTCAATAAGCTTAGAATCAAAAGGAGGGGGAGAAGGAAGCCTGCTTCCCTTCCCCAGTCAGGGCAATGCAAATACATTAGCACAGCATCCCTTTGCTGGATGGACTGAAAGGCTTTTCAGTCTTAAAAATAAAAACCACTCAAAAAAAATCCTGAATTCCAGATCATTATAAAATGTGTGCTTCCTGCTGAGTTTTCTGCTTTCTCTGGGAGACTTAGGGAGGTGATAATCCCTTTCTGTATTCCTCCAGCTTTAAGATCACTTGGCATCTTGCATATGATACTGGGCACCTCAGTATGGAAAGACACATTAGGAATTTGGAAGGAGTTCAGTGGCAACCCAGAGGGAAGGGGTCATGTGTGCTGAATCATGTGGAAAGACTGTGATAATTAAGTATGCAGCAGAAATCCCAGCTGACCAGAAACAAAGAATGGATGAGACTGTGCTGTGAAAGGGCTGAAAATAAGATTTGAGAGAGAATTTTTAAGCAGGTACAAAAATGTGTAGCAAGGACGGCATTTGTTAAGGGAGAACTTGAGCTGAAAATGAGGAAAAGTGCCTTGAAATTGAAAATCCAAGTTGTCTTTCCTGGAGGGTGTATGTGAAAAGGTGCTTGTGGTTCTCGAGCTCTGGCTGGGGTTTTGGGACTCTGTGCTGGGAAGAAAAAGTCTTTCTGGGATTTATTCACTGAATGGTAGGCTTAGAGGCTTGAGGCGGTTTAGAAAGGGCAGCTCTTGAAGTGGAGAGGAGAAAGGCGAAGTGGGGCTGCAGGGACATGGCAGACAGCAGGGCAAGGGAGAGCTGGATGTACCAGAGGAAGGGTGGAAGGCAGAGTCCATCCCTTCCAGCTTTAGATGAAAGCACCGACATTGGTCTGAGTCACGTTCCCAGTCCAGCAGATGGCTTGTGCTCATCTCCTCTCGCTGGGCACGTACAGCCTCTGCCTCCTGCCCTGCCAGGAGAGCCAGCCCATCCCCTGGGACTCGTTACCAGGGCTGGGGCTGCAGCCACAGCTCGTTAGTGATGGTGGGGTGGGGAGGAGGCGCTGGAGGGCAGCTCGCTGCTGCTGTCTGGCTGGGAGCTGGGGATTTGGGTGTCCCTGTTTGCAAGGGGGAAGGCGGAAGGAGGAGAGATACAGGTAGGAAATCAAAGAGTTTCCCAAATAGGTGCGTTGTCTCTGCTCTGGTCCTTCAGGAGGCTCAGCCAACCCACGTGGTCTGAGCAAGGTTTGGGAACAGGGTAAATGAAAGTGTCCATTTCTCCTTCCACTGGCAATGTCCCTCTGCTTTCTTTCACAGAGTGACTTGTGGTCTCTGGGGATAACAGCCATCGAGATGGCCGAAGGTGCTCCCCGTGAGTAGAGTCCTTGCTCTGTTCGTTACCCCTGGGTTCTGACGTGCTGGGGTTTGCTGAGCTCCAGCCAGAGCTCGGCTCTGCGCAACAAACACCACCCCAAGGGTTTCCCAGCCAGCCTGGGCTTGCTGAGGTGGAGCTCACAGCGTCCATGGGGACAAAGCTGGCCCAGGGGGCAGGGTGGGCAGTGAGCAAAGGCAGACCTCTGTGATCCTGGTACATCTTTGAGCACTCTTGGACGTGGTCTCCTCAAATAAAACATGGATGAAGAAGGGATGGAGGACTGGAAGCAGGTAAAAACACCTAAGAGCTGATGTGACACCGGTAGTGACACGCTGGGTTCACCTGGTGCACGTGCACAAGTCACACTGCCACGGTTTTCGGCGTAATCCTGGGACTGTCCTCGCTGGGAAATGCAAGTAAATAAAGCAGAGCATCGTGGCACGTGGTGTGGCTGTCCTGTGCTCTGGCCCATTGATCTGAGCACCTCACAGGTGCTGAGGACCTGGAGCTGCAGGAGCAGAGGTGTCCCCAGCCAGCTCCTGCGCTGACCCTGGCAGTGCTGGGGACACTCACAGCCCTCACCCGAGCTCCAGGGCTGGGGGTTGTCTCTGGGGGGGTTGTTGCTGCAGTCATCCTGCCACGAGGGTCTGGCAGCCTCAGAGGAAACTCAGATCTCCCAGCTGGATGTCTGTGCCATGTTTAATGCCTCTTCTTACAAATTGCAGCTCTGTGTGACATGCATCCCATGAGAGCCCTCTTCCTCATCCCCCGCAACCCGGCCCCGAGGTTGAAATCAAAGAAGTGGTGAGTTTCTTCCTTGGTCTTTAAGGACTGTAAAAACATTTCTGGAGCAACCTGTTTCTGCAGCCGGGCATGCTGGGGACACGGTGTTGATATTTATGTGGTTTCAGGGGTTGGTGATGATCCCCAGCATCACTCTGGTGAGTGCAGGTTTGGGGTTTGGTCTCCTGTGGAGAGGAAATTTGTTCTGAAGGATCCACTGTGGGATGGAGGGCTTCCTTGGTATGCAGAGAGAGAAGCACACGCTCACCCTGCCATTTCACAGTGCAGAGTTGGCTTTTCCAGGGCAGTTTGTGCAGCCTGAAGTCTGATGACACTTTGCTTGGCTCCCGATTCGTTCCAGCCAGGTTCCATTCTCAAGTGGAAACATGTATCCAGGCCAAAAAAAAAGAGGATGGTTTATCTTGAAGGCCCAGGAATGCAGGGATTTGTACTTAGTTTGGGCTTTATTTTAAAATTTTGCAGGAAAAGATACATCACTGTTTTGGAAAAAATAAAAAAAAAAAGGGAAAGAAGGTGAGGCATGCCAATAAAAACCCGCAGGAAAAATACTCCTGAAGCCCAGCAGATGTTGTTTTGTTACTGTATGTTCTGTATTGATGGAAGTGGAGTCCTTAAAAACACTTGTCTTTGGTTTGTGCTGTTTTCCTGCCCCAGGTCCAGCAGTGGTTTAGTCAGGAAAGATCTGCCACATGTTTGAGACAGCACTGCCCCTTGTTCCCAGACAGGCTGAGCTCACAGAGGGAAGTCTTGCCTTAATCCTCTAAATTTTGCTTAATATCCTGTTGATTACACACCAGTAAAAAGGAGAAGAGCCCATGGTAGGTATTGACAACACCTGGGGCCACAGCAGCTGGTGTTCCGTTGCTGAGAGAGAAGCGAGAGGGACTTGGAGTCCTCTGCTTTGGATGCATGGTGTTGGGCTTTTAGGACCAGCCTAAAAACTCACCAAGGCTCTGGCAGGAGGCATCTCAGTTTTGTCAACCTGATCATCAGCTGCTCCAGTACCAAACCAGGAGGAGAGGGACCATTCCCAGCTGGCTCTGCAGAGGGTGTCACATATTCCTGCTCTCTTTGCACGACCTTTTGAGGATACCATTAGTCAGCTGAGAAAATAGTGTAGGTGCTTGTTTTCTGCCAGATCACCAGTCTGCTCCTTTGTTATCCTCACTCCTACTGCACAAAAAGGATTGTGAGACTTCAGAATTTATTTTTCATACAAAAGTGCTGTTTATTCAGCAAAGACTCCCCCAGCCTCCAGGCAGAGGGGAGCTGATGAAAGCAGATTTTGAGCAGGATGTTTCCCCATGTCCTTGAGGTAATAATGGAGCTGGGATGGAATTTGTGTTTTAGTCCCTGCCCTGAGATCACAGGATGTGTTTAGTGCAAGGTGGGGTGTTCCTGGGCACCACCTTCCCACACACATGTGGCAGCTGTCCCAAGTTTGCACATCCTGTGGTGTCTGCCCAGGGCTGTGCTCTGCCCGTGCCAGGGGTGGCATCCTGGCTGCTTTGAGGGGAGGATCTCCTGGGAAGCCATAGTGTAATGAAACTCCAGCTTCAAGGGGCGACTTGGTGCTCACCTGGCCTCTGCTACCCTTCCACGAACAAGCAGGGATCCCTGGTGTCCAGCAGGGCTGGGACACGTGTATGTCAGGCAGCTCAAACCTGGATCCATCTTCCAAGCTGCCATTGCAATGGAGAGCTCCAAATGATCCAGACAAAGCTCCACCAACTCCTTGAACGCAAATTTTGGTACCATTTTCAACGTGGCACTGGGCAGATTTGCTGTCCGTGGCTCATTTCTCAGCTGGAGGTTTTGGGCCTTGCCAGGATGGGTCCTGGAATTCTGCAAGCCCATCCAAGGAAGAGTGGAGATGTTTGGCCAGGCTTTTGGGGTGGCTCCCTGGCAGTCAGTGGGCTGGCTTCCACAAGCATAGGTCACAAAGCAAAGCAGAACAGAGAAAGGGTCAACCTGAACCTTGGGTTTGTCCTTGCTTTTGTGCACAGCAGCACGCAAATAAAGGTACACTGCACAGGCAGACCATCTTTTTCCTTGCATGTAAAAGTAGTGAAGGGACTCCATCACCTTTGAGGGTAAGTCAGGAAAGCCAAGAGGGAACACTGGCATGGGAGCCTGTCCTGAATTGAAAATTGGAGAGAGGAAAATAATTTTGTTGCTTGCTAAATCCTCAAACTAGCTTTTGAAATAGTGCTGTGTTCCTGTGAAATTAAAGTCTTTGGTGTATCATTTTCTTTCCCAATTAAAGCCAGCCAGCAATGAAGCTTTATTTTCTTCTTCACCTGTTTGCAGGCAAAATGAACTCGAACTTTAGTGATTTTGTTCCCATAAACCTTCCCTAGCCCTGCCTTGGAAAAGACGTGAAACCTCTTTGTTAATGAGGTGGTATTTGCACTGTGATACCACTTTTCATCCAAGCAGCTGCAAAGACTTTGCAAACATTGATTTAAGCTTTACAAACCCCAGGAGCTGGAGAGGAGCGTGTGCTTCAGGAAGGTGGGCTGACCTGGGCCTGGGGAGGGGGTGAAACGTGTGGTGGAGTCCTCCTGGGTCAGAGCCAGGGAGAAAGCCCTGGTCCTCTGCTCCACTGAGGGCTGAACTGTGCCACTGGACAGGCTGGCTTGTTTAGAGAGGAAGATTTTGGGAAATCAGTGGCCTGAGCTGGAAACTGGACAGGAAATCCCTGTCCATAGCTGCTCAGGCAGCAAAGGTATCTTAGGGCATCGCAGGGCACTGGGACACTCATCCCATCACTTACAGGAGGAAAACTTTTTAGCTACTTCACCTCTACTGCATTTACACATGCTCTGGACCACACATCGAGGACTGGAGTCTCTCCAGCTTCACACCAACAAGGGAGAATCATATTTTAGAAGTGGATTTTTTTTGCGCATCGCATGGATTGTCCCTTCTGGGTACACTGAGACACTACGTTTCTCAAGGCAAGGTGGGGAGGGCAGATTTGCTCATTAGCAAAGCTGGAGGGAAGATTTAATTGGATCCAGTAGCATATTTTATTTTTGCATCTCAATTTGTATGGATTAGCACTTAAGAGATAAATCATTTTTAGTCTGACAGCTTAAAAGTAAAATCCTGAAAGCTTATTGTTTTACTTCTAATGCAATTCTGTAGTGTCTGTTGGCTTCTGACATTAATTCATATTCATTTTCTTATTTGCTAAAGCAACATAGACTACAGTAGCCTGTCAACATCTTCCTTTCTTGTAAATCCCTGTTCTCTTGAGTTTATAATGTGGTGAAATTAGTTCCAGGAAAACTTTGGATATGCAGCACTTGAGACTAAGACAAATTTGTTTATTGAAGATTTGGCTGAAACAGCTGAGATTGAATATAACTTTGTGGGCAGGGAGGCTGTGAGGAGTGCAGGGCTCTGTTCCCATCTCTAGCAAAAGAGCATGTCCCAGTCTCTTGGGTCAGGGGGTCTGGGGCTTGGTGGCCCCCTGGACCTGGTGGGTTGTGATGCTGCTGAGAGAGCAGGGAAGGGCTGCAGGCAGCAGCATCACCCAGGGGTTGCCTGAGCTTTACCAAGCCCTGCAATGTTGGGACTTAAATCTAAAAAAAACCCAAAATTAACCTAGCTTGTCCCACTCAGTCTCACAAATTGTCATCTCTTGAAACACTGCCCAAGGGGCTATAAAATATGAGAAACAATCCACTCAGGGATTGTGTTTATATCTGTGTGTGTTGTATCTTGTTTCTACCTGCAGTTTCACTGGTTCAGAGGGAAGGGAGGAGGAACGCTCCCTTGCTTTTTCTTGGTTGCCATTGGTGACATCTGGCTTTGGTGATTCTCTGGTCATACCGATGGTTCCCAGCTTTCTGGGATGATGAGCAAGAACTGAGCAAAATCTTCTCAAATACCAACAAGGTTTTTTTCACTTTGTTACATGAGAATCAATATATTTACCTGTTACTTCTGTACCTTCCTTCCCTGTTCTTGACCAGGTCTAAAAAGTTTCAGTCCTTCATTGAGAGCTGCCTGGTGAAGAACCACAGCCAGAGACCAACCACGGAGCAGCTGATGAAGCACCCCTTCATCCGAGACCAGCCCAACGAGAGGCAGGTCCGCATCCAGCTCAAGGACCACATCGACAGGACTAAAAAGAAGAGAGGAGAGAAAGGTCAGTGGAGAAGAGAGGAGAGTCAGAGTGGAGAAGCAGCACTCTGAGCAATCCTTGACCTCTGCCATGTGCTCAGACATCCCTGTCTGGACAATCTGTGGCCTCTGCCACATGCTTGGGGGTCGCTGGTGCAGATCGAGGCACATCCATGGGGGTAAAAGAGAAGACTGGCTTGCCCATGGTCTCAGTACCAGTTCCCCTCACTCAGATGGCTGAGTCTGTTTGCAGTCTCATTGAGTTCAATAGGTGTGATCCTCTGTGTGACCACGCTTCCTGTGGTTTTGGGGTCAGATTGTTCTGTTTGGTTTGATGCCTCTCAGTCATTGAAATGAAAATAAATACCCATCACTAAACAATGGGTGTTCATGCAAAGCAGACTGGTGACTGTCATTAGACTTAATCAGTGTTTTTAAATATTATGTTTTTCCTAATGAAAAATGATGTCCTTTTTTAGCCCAGGTGGTAATTTCCACATGGAACATCTAAGCTTTGATTCATTAAAGCGTGTGTATAGAATTTACGTTTGCATAGATCCGTGCTGGCGTGTGGGAGGGTGAAGCTGCTAAGCTGAATTTTCCCCAGCTCACGTATTTCATGCCAAGTGTGTTGATCTACGTGACATCCCTGCAGCACCAGCGATGAGCAGAGCTGTGCAAATGAACAGCCAGATAAGACCCTTGCCCCAAAGCAATTCCGCTGACTAGGAATAACCTATTAAACTGAATGTTTTCAGTGAACTCTCCAGGCCCTATCAAAGTCCTCTGCAAGAAAGATCAGATAGCAGAAGAAACTTGTTAAAGTATTCAGCTGCTTGTGAACTGAATTTTAATTTGAAAGCTCATTTGTAGAATCCGGCAAATTAATACGTTGCTATTTCTCTTCTTATTGGTAGCGGAATTAATTTTTCATGCGTACCTTCCAGCCCCTTGTAATAGATTTCACTACAATCAAAACAATAAAATGGGATCTCAGTCAAGTATTAGATGTGTTTAGTCTGGCAAATGAAGGTTGGACCCTAGAGATGGAGAGTAATTGGATAAATGCGAGCCTTTCTTTGACTATAATTCCCTTCATCCGATAAAGATGATATCCCAACAGAAACTGCAGTTTTTAACACAACTTTGCAGTGAGCTTTTATGTAGATATCTTCATTGCCTGGAAATTACATGGATTTGCATAGGAAGAGCCTGTGTTTAGGGAAAGAGGAGCTGGTGCCTTCAGAGCCTCGGTTAAATCCCACCTTGCTGTGGCTGTGGCTCCAGTAGCTGGTGATGCACCTCCTGTTGCAGAACCATCCTGAAGAAGGGGGTCACTCGCTGTCATATGGGGATAAATTCTTATTTCGTGGACACCCCCATCTTTACGTCAAGGGGCTGTGGTTGTCAGGGCTGTTGCCCACTCTGCTGGTGCTTCCCTGGCCTCGTGGCCACCATAAAACCAGAAAATGCAGAGCAGTAATGCTGCTTATTCTTGGTCATGCGAGGTAAAGAGAGTTGGCTGTTCTGCCTTCAGAGCTCTGGGGTTTTCAGCCACTGGAAAAACAAATGAGTCCAGCAAAGGGCACTGATGAGCAATTCTGTTCCTAGATGAGACAGAGTACGAGTACAGTGGAAGTGAGGAGGAGGAGGAGGAAAATGACTCTGGAGAGCCGAGGTAAGAATCAGCATTTCATTTGTGCCCTTACGTCCCTTCAGCTCTGTATAAAATCAGCTTGGATTATGGGTTCATATGAATTGGAAATGGAAAAAGGACAGTCTGAGCACGGAGTCCTGTTCCCTGGCAGAGCAGAGGATATTCTCACTGCCGGATGGTGCGTGGGTATAAACTGATGCTCTGGATCACCTTAACCAAAAGCTGGGGAAGAAAACCCCATTGCCTGTGGGATCTGCAGCACGGCATGGTGCTGTCATGGGAATGTGGATATTCAGGTGTGGAAAAATGTGAGGTGAAATTAAAAACTCCTTAAAATGTGGTTCCTTACATCCAAGTGTAACTGTGTTTCCATGTAGTTTTTCACCATGAAACCTCCCTGGTGCTGCTGCAAGCACCGTGGGGCTGGAACTTTCTTTGGTGACATTTTTCAGAGCCGTTGTAATTAGTATCAGGTTATTCCATTATTTCACTGAGATAATGTAGTATTTTAATAGCTGGCAATGATTCATGCTAAATGTGCTTTGTGCACAGCTAAATATAGTGTGTGCCAGCCACTGCAGCACCAGAGGCTTTGGTTAGAAACTTAATGTAAAGGAAACCTGTCCATTTACAGTGAGTAGATGACTGGTGAGCCATGAGCAGAGCTCTGCCACCGTGCCCGGGCACTTGCAGGCCCCCATCCCTCCATCCCCTGCTGCCCAAGCTCTGCCAGGTGTTCGGATGCTGTTGGGATGGAGGGCAGAGGGGCCGCGCTGGGAAATCACACAGGGGCAGGAGGTTCCAGGCTGCACGGAGGGGATCTTCTCTGATGCTTCTCCTGTGTGCAGCTCCATCCTGAACCTGCCCGGGGAGTCGACGCTGCGGCGGGATTTCCTGCGGCTGCAGCTGGCCAACAAGGAGCGCTCGGAGGCGCTGCGCCGGCAGCAGCTGGAGCAGCAGCAGCGCGAGAACGAGGAGCACAAGCGGCAGCTGTTGGCCGAGCGGCAGAAGCGGATCGAGGAGCAGAAGGAGCAGAGGCGAAGGCTGGAGGAGGTAACTGGCCAAGGCCGAGCTGGATTTGGGTGGAGCAGCGGGATTTCTGGTGACAGGTCCCGAGGGACTGTTCTCAGCCTGGTTTAAGGTCACGTCCTGACCTCTCTAGTCAGTGACCCCGAGCATTTTGTTACGCTGGTCAAGCCCCTCTGCTCATCCTTTTGGCATAGCCACCTCCAGCCGCTCTCCTCACCACAGCAAGTGTTGCCAACTTTTGTGACGGTAATAGAACTGGTTTGCTAGAAATGAACCCTTGGAATAAAGGACCCTAAAGGGGTCCCTGGAACTACCAAGCAGAGTTAGCCCATGGTTGGGGTGACAGCTGTACTCAGTCAGGGTGGGCAGAACTCTTACTGGTCCAGTATCTGTCAAGTTCATGATCATTATTTGCTCCTGTGGACTGTTGAAGTTGAGAAGAAGCTGAAAAGCTCCATTTGCCTATCCCCAGACGGGATTTGTGTCCCATTTAATCCCTAATTTCAACCTCAGTCCTTACAGTCCCTGCCAATCACAATTGCATTTGCAGGGGAGGGGCAGATGCCTGCCTGACTTGTGCAATGATCCATATTTGCCCCAAAGGATAAAATTTCATTGCCCTTGTCTTAACATACCAGCCACAAATGCAGTCAGTCATAAAATTATCCACCCCATTTAAAATCCAGCTGCAGGATTTGACTGTGTGACTTTGGGTGTCCCTGAGCTGCTCAGCCTGGCCACGTGCTCTGGAGGAAGTGCTCGCTTTTGCTTTAGCTCCTGGTTCTTGTATTGAAGTTCACCAAAAAATAAAGGGGCTTTTCCCCATCTCTTGGGATTTTTTGATGGGCTTTTACACAAAGACACCCATTGCCTTGCCCTGAGTTCAGCCCAAGTGACTCATTGAAGGGTTCATACATTGAGGATCATTAAATTAGCTTTCTGAAGAGGTCACCAATATGTCTGATAAAAGGATTTGCAGTAAATGGACTATTAGAGCATCCACCCCCTTAATTTGCACGACCCAGAGGTCTGTTACTCTGGTCAGCGATCTCTCCCTTTACTGGGTAATGCCTGAGGGCAGGGGTGCAGACAGGAAGGAATTTCAGGCAGCTGATGGTGATGATGGTGATGGTATGGCCCCTCTTCGAGGTGGTCCTCTGAGCCCCTGCAGGGCAAAAATCAGCACAGGCAAAGCATTTTTTCAGTCTGCTAAATATGTAGGTCTGTGGTGCTGTCAGAGCACAGCGTGTTCAACACTTTGTAGGTCAGGCTTTGCTAGGGCCCTGCACCCTTCCCAAGGCTGGCAAGCTGCTTTGAGAGAGGACATGGTTTGCACATAGATGCACCCCAAAATCCCCCGCCCCAGTGGATGTTTGTGAGGACTGTTGTAAGGAAGCCTGGCTCTGCCTTTCTCCCAGCCTGCTTGCTGCAAGCAGTACAGGAGAAGAACAACAGCAGAATAAAAGCAGACACCAGATTAGCTGCAATCCTGTAATGAATACAATGCTTGCTGCTGTATTAATATGTTCTCTTCACATAGAAGAAAATTGTTCTCTCTTTGCTGCTTCCCAGGCAGGTTTTGAATGGAGGACTAATCCCCTTGCTAAGCTGGCGAGCTCTGCCCTGAGCTACAGAGTTGCTGCCTTGCTGGGCCAGGCTGTGCTCCGTCCCCTGGGCTCTGCCAGTTCTCTTCTGTTCTGTCCCCAGGTCATTAAAAGTTAATGCCACCATAGCCAGGATTTAAGCCCAACGCCTTTTCTAGTGGCTCTGAGCAGCCCCATTGGGCTCTTCACCCATTGCCTTCTTCCCAGCTGCCTTACAGCTTTTGGACCTCAGCTGAAAGGGAGATGTGCTGGAGCAAAGCTGGCTGAGAGGTGTTTGCAAGCTCCTGCCGTGTCAGAGGAGCGGGGAAAGGCGGAGGGCTGTAGTTGAAGAGCATCCTCTGCCCCCCTGATGCGATCAGTCCCATGGGCTCAGCCAGGATCGAGGCAGATGCTGGGGCCAGCTGGCAGCTGTGGTGGCCCCAACATCTTCTCAAGTGCCCATTTCCTCAGGTCCATCTGGCCAGGTTTAGTTTCACCTGCATCTAGCCACAGAGTGAAATGAGCTCTGTTCTCTGTTAGACACTGCGTGGCGAGCAAGAAACAGCTGAGTTGCTATGGTGAGGACTAAAGCAGGAGTCCTTGAAAGAGGTGTAGACCTTCTGTTGCAGATGTGGTGGGTTGTGGCAGTGGTGAGGACAGATGCTCCCCGGCACGGCTGACTGTGGCTTTGCTCAGCTGCAAGGTGCCCTGAATCTTCAAAATCAGAAAATCTGTAAATGCAGAGATTAGCAAATAAAGTTTCATTGTTGCTGCAGGGATATAGTTTGGTCTTTGCCCTTCCCAGATATTTTGGGGCAGGAAGCATCTGATGGCCAGACAGAAGTTGGAAACAGCAGCTGTCACAGCTGTGCTGAGTTTGATGTGGCTGCCCCGAGGCTCCCAGCACGCTCCATGGATGTGGAGTGCTGCTCCAGCACTCGTACCCATCCCAGCAGCACCCAAAGGCTCCTGCAGCAGCCAGGCTGCTCCTGCTGGGCCTCTCAGCTTTTTCCCACACCAGCTTTGCACTAACTATTGTTGATGACTCTTGGCTGTGGATTTATTTTGGTTAATGGGAACAGGATTTCTTCCATGCTACTTTATGGTCTGACTAAGATGGGGTGTGCCTCCAGTAGACAACACTGTACCAGTAGATCTCTGGGAGGAGAGACCAGGGGAAGACTCAGATTACTGTGTTTTCAAAATAAATTTGACCTTTAAAACCCAGTAGAGCAGCCGGGACAAATAAACCCTTGGAGCTGGTGGCTTTTGGGTCGCCTAAGTCAGCCTGTTCAAGCTGCCAAACGTATTACTGTGTTTACAGAAAGAGCTCCTACTCATCATAAGATGCCATGGAGGAGTCCAGGCTGAGGCAGTGAGTTGGCATTTGGGCCCAAGTGCAGCTCCAAAAGGATTGACTTAGGATGCCAAGCTCAGAAATGCCTGGAGTTAATTTGTACTGGAGATGCACAGCAAAAGAGCTGAAGACAGGCCTGTTAGTGGGATAACTGGCCCATTCCTCCGTCAGTGCAGACCTTCAGGAGGTTTACTTGGTGATCTTCCAGTGCTGTCTTTAAATACTGGCAGGGGTAGAGCTCCTGCCCTTTCTTATGTCTCATTTAGCAGAGCTCAAAATGAAGGAATCTCATTTTTTCTGTCACCTTGATCTTCCTGAATGGGGATTTCTGAACGTCTCACGAAGTACCCTCCCGTGTTAGGGCTTTTTTGGGGAAATCCACTGTCTCCTGATGTTGCTGCAACAGTAACATCAGATGTATGTAGAAAAAAGTCAAGTGAGGAAATCTTGTGGTGGTCTTTTTGTGCACTTCTTGGTGCCCCCGAGACCTGCTGCCATCCTTAGCGTGTCTCCTTGCATCTGTCGGACACTTGGGCCTCCTTTTTCAGGAGCTGACCGATTTCCTTCTCTGAGGCTGAATCTTCTTCCAGGCAGCCAAAGAGATTTAGATTTGCAGCTGTCTTTAATTGCAGTGGAAGTAAAAATGCCCAAGCTAGCTTTGAAACCGGGACTTTCATGCGAGCGGAGTTGCAGCTTTGTTTTCCCTCGTGCAGAAAGTTGGTCTCATGAATTCAAAATGTGCACCAGAAGTAACCCTCAAATTAGAGAATTAAATATCAATAGATCCAACAGCACTGCAGAAAATGTTTGTGTCATGCAGAAGGGTGAATAGGCTTGAATATATTTTAATTTTTCCCTATATGTACATGTATTAGATATATATAGTTCCCTAATCAGGCTTCCATTTGTTGCTGGCACAGAATGAGCCTTGATGCGCTGGTTTAACCACCAAAACTCCAGCTGAGCTGTAGGAATAACACATCCTGGGGTCAGGAGCCTTAGGGATCCTGCAAGACAAGTCTCTGTGCGGACCCCTTGGCAGCAGTGGGCAGACAGAGTCAGAGAGGGCTTTACATAACCTCATTTTTCTGCCATGTTGTGGATTTTTTTCCTTTCTAGGTATAAAATGAAGGTCAGTTCTTTACAGGGAATGTACAAGGCAAATCTAAGCATCTTGCTGTTTGCATGTGAGGTTTCAGTTAGTGCACTTACAGAGCTGGATGTTCAAGGGATAAAAAATTGCTGAAGCTCCTGTAAATGTTAACCAGCACAAGACCATTGACTAGAAGCTCTTAAAAAGCAATGCCAAAAAAAAAAATCAGCAGTTAATTATAGATAAATTTAGATTATCTAAGATGGTGGTTTGTTATTTTCTTCTGCATGTGCAGGTGTCCTGTAGCTTGTAGGAACTTTGTCATTAGGGTGACAGCCCCCTCACACTTGTGTGGTACATGGGGACACTGCAGTGGTCCCAGCAGCATTCCTGCACCCATTTCCAAGGAGAGCTGTGTTACAGCAGCTCCTGTAGTACAGGTCTGAGCTAAACCTCATATCTCTCTCATTTTCTTTTGGTCAGGAAGCATGTAGGGCCCATAGTTTCTGAAGCATGAGATTTTTCCTGCACAGGGCATCCCTTCATGGTGATCCCGAGTAAGAGCTCTGCAGTGGTTCAGAGCAAATCAGATCCCTGTTTGCCATGGTGGGAAGTTCTGACCCAGTTTCTCTGCCAGTGGGAAGCACCTCTCCATGCTCCAGTGCTTGGTCTGTCAGGAAAGATGATGTTCCAGCCACAGTCACTCTTCCCCTAGTGGCTCAGATAAATGAGCCTGTCACAACAACGCAACCACCTAGAATATTTGTTTTCATTTGTCACTTGGAATTCCCCTTCCACTTCTTTCCTGGCTCATGCTGGTGTTTGGGAGCAGAAAGCCAGGGTTTCCAGGAGCTTCTCCTTGCAAGTGTCAGTGCCTCTCTGAGCTCATGGGGTTTGAGGGGCGGCTGCAGCTCTCTCATTGCTCATAGCCCAGGATGTGTCTGATCTAGCAAAGTGAGCTTGCTCTTTGAAGTCCTTGTTTCATGCCAGGCCTCCAAGGGCCTTCCCACCAGAGGTTTTGCCTTCGTGTGTCTTCTCTCATCAATATTTAAAACCTGTCATATCTGGTGCAGCGCAAATAAGATCCCGTTCTGGCTTACGAGCGGCTACATATAGTTTTACCTGCAGAGTTATATAAATGCAGTCCTAATTAATTGGTGCTCTTGCCTTGCATGAATAATGGATCTGGATAGTGTAAATACACACAGTAGTTTGAGGCTTGGGGAAATGTGGGAAGTGTGCTCTTGCAGTGGGAGAGGGAGGGCAAGAAACAGGGAGAAAAGGAGGCAAGGAAAGAGAGATCTTTGAATCTTTCCCTTTTTTTTTTTTTGCTGTTTCTACGTGCACTTGTTTTCAGCTGCATCTCCCTGATCCAAATCCCTCCTTCAAAAAGGGTCCCCATCATCCCAGCGCTGCTCAGGCATACAGGGGAGGCTGGGGCATTGCTGGAGGCTTTGCCCACTGCCGTGCCAGGTCCTCTCCAGATGTTTGCCAGCTGCTGCAGCGGGGCCATACAGGGAAGGCAGCCCCAGCAGAGCAGGGCTGCAGTGTTCAGCTGAAGGTGCTGGTAATGCGACCGTGACAAATGACTTGCTTATAATGTGACCTGACAAATGTGCTGTGGAGCTGGAGGGAAGTGCTGCACTCCTGGCCTCTGTAAATGTGTGTGTTGGGTCCTGCTCACAGCCTCAGCCCCAAGAGCCCGGCTGCAGCAGGGTGCAGAGGGCTTTTAAGTGTCCACAGGAGCATCAGGCCCGGCTTTGAGAGAAAGTGGTACCTGTGGGCCTCAGTTCTCATTCCTGGAGTTAAACAGGCTTTTAGGAGGCTGATGGTGAGATGCTGACTTGAAGGAGAGGGGCCAGAAGTGGGGCAAGCTCGCTGTGGCACATGGTACCCAGGAAGGATGGTGTGCTACTCCCTCCTTGAGAAAATCGCTTTTGCCTCCTTCTTTGGAAGGATTTGGATTTGTTCGCCTACTGGATTGGAAATAAAGACCATTTGGGTGATTTTTATTTAAGAAATAGCTGTGGTATTCAGGGCCTTGCCTCCTGCCAGCCAAACCCAGCCTACACGAGCATTATGTGCTTTATTCAGCAGTGTGACAGTTTAACTAAAAAAGCCAGCCATTAAAACCCACCCCAAAACCAGTGTGACGCAGCTGTGATTGGAAGCTCAGGGTAACATTTATTCAACACATTAGTCTAAATACCTGTGCTTCAGAGGTCGTGGGAGCAGTGACCATCACCTCAGGAGCTCAGGGAGCACTGGTGAAGCCAAGAAATCCCATGTATCACCAGGATGCTGCAGAGTGACCGTGTCCTGCTGGTGAGCCCTCCACAATTTCCAGTGTAGAGCTCCAAAAACTGCCACCAGGCCCACATTCCCCTGCTGCCAGCGAGGACGGGCGCAGAGTAGCACATGCATCCCCTGCGTACGTGGGCAGTGACTGTGCCTGGCGTGGGACACGCCGGTGTCTGCAGCTGGCAGGTTATTTCAGGCTGGATGCAGTTTTTCCTTCCCCGAGGCGAGTGGAGCAGCTCTGATAAATATGGCTATAGGTGGCACTGAAGCTGTGCTGCAGCTCGAGGAAATCATTGGAGTCCATGTGGATGTTACCTGTGGGTGAGGAGGCGGCAGCAGGACAGGCGGTGGCTCCTCCCGAGGTGGGAGTGTTGGGGGTCTTTGAATGTTTGTTACGATATCTGTAGATAGATTTATCTTTATGGATATCTGTCTGTAAAGGTACCTGTAGATGTATATCTCCACAGAGACACAAATGTATGGAATATGGAGGAAAATACAGTATCTATATAGGTATCTACAGATAGATACAGATTTCAAATCCGTCTATACAGTGCAGGTTCCTGCAGAGCAGCAGTTTCACATGGAAGCATCTTGTTCTCTGGAATGCTCAGCCAGCTCTTCAGCTGCTGGCTCCAGCCCTCCCCATGATTTAGTGAATGCATGGCATTGCCAGCTTCCCCAGTGACAGCGTTCCCACTGCAGCCTGCTCAGCCACTGTGTGTCGGCAACGGGAGAAAAAAAAAATTAACGGGAGAAAAAAAAAAAAGGAGAAAAAAGGGCCAGATTTGTGCTTCAGCAGGTGCCTTCCCGTTGGCGTGTGGCTGCGCCCGGGAGATGATGGAGACAGTGGAGTCAGGGCAGGTTGTGCAGCTCCAGTAGCCAATCTCGGCATGTGAGTGCCCTCTGCCGATGCTGGCTGCGGCGCTGCTGAGGGGCTGCCCTGCCGAGCAGCCTGTGCAGCACTGCGGCACTTCGCTGCCAGCCCCTGCTCCCGGCACCGTTTGGGCAGCTGGAGGAGTTAGGCTGGGTTAAAAGCGCGCATGTGGGGGCTGCAGGTACGCCCAGGGCCCCAGGATGAGTCACAGCAGGCTGTAGGTTGTCATCAGCCCAGAACTCCCTGGATTGCTGTCAGCAAAGGTGCTGCAGAGTGGAGCGGGCAAGGATGCGACCCAGGAGGGAGTGGGGCAGGCATGATCTGACAATGGCAAGGGAAATCTCATCCTGCTCATTTGGTGCTTTAAAAAGGAAAAACCCTTGGATTTTGAGTCTTTGTTGGTTTCTGGTCTCATAAAACATTAAGAAGGATGCATTCCCCTCTCATAGGCAGTAACTCGTGTGGCTGCCTCCCTCATCCTCATGGGTGGGTTTGGGGCTGAGATGTGTTACCTGTAGGCGACAGGCTCGTGCAGCTCCCGGATGTCCAAGGCCTGATTAACCCCCTGGTTGGCCACACTGGGACGTGGGGACCATGCACTGCCCCCATGGCTTCATCTGCAGGTGGGAGAAGAAATCAGGTCTGGTGCTGGCTGGGAGGATGCTGTGGGTTCTCCGCAGCCAGTGCCAAGCACTGTGTGAGCATGGAGTGGGATCAAGGAGTCCCTCTACCACCCAAATGGACCAGCCTGCTGGCAAGGCATCTCCTTGGGTGGGTGGGAGCATTCTGGGTCTGTGAGCAAGGGGACACCCCAAAAATCATGAGAAAAAGGACTTTGATCTCCGGGGCAGAGGAGTGGGGATGCTGACCTGTGCCTCCTGCCCCCCACAGCAACAGAGGCGGGAGAAGGAGCTGCGGAAGCAGCAGGAGCGGGAGCAGCGCCGGCAC
The DNA here is from genome assembly GCA_013400235.1 of Oriolus oriolus. Lineage (NCBI taxonomy): Eukaryota > Metazoa > Chordata > Aves > Passeriformes > Corvidae > Oriolus > Oriolus oriolus. The sequence continues at coordinate 693,974 of VXBT01009025.1, forward strand.
TACGAGGAGCAGATGCGGCGCGAGGAGGAGCGGCGGCGCGCGGAGCACGAGCAGGTAACGGGCTGGGAGTGGGGCCATCGCCTTCAGCGTGGATTCCTCTGCCTCTAATCAGAGATTTTCTTGTAAACACTCATTTTTTACCACTTGAGAGCAAATTGCTTAATTGTTAACACTGCGTGTGTCGCTTTCACTGCTGTTGTTTATTTCTGTGTGGATCCACTTGCTGGCCCGCAGATGTGAAGGCACTTGATGCAGGTTTTCCACACCCGCTTGTTGTTGGGGTCAGATTTTTTGTTATTCTTGGGTAATGTTTGCTGTTTCCCAGTGGTTTCCATTCTTGTAGACTGGTGGACACCCTGGGCTCTTCAGGCAGGGATGGAGGGTGCCCGGGCTGATTAAGCGGATCACTTGGGCGGGGCGGATGTGGGTGCCCACCTCATTCTCCTTCCTCTCCAGAAATACTGGCTCTTTTACCTTCTCTCTCTTTTTCCTTTGATCCTTGCTGCCCATGCCTCCAGGAGTACATCAGGCGACAGTTAGAGGAGGAGCAGAGACAGTTAGAGATCCTGCAGCAGCAGTTGTTGCAGGAGCAGGCGCTACTTCTGGTAAATGGGAGGCCACGGCCACGCTTGCCGCTTTCTGCCCGTGTCGCGTCCGCATGTGCCCGCGTGCACCCGTGTCCCCCCAGTGCCTCCTGCCGTGCCCAGACATGGGGGACACCGCTGTCACCACCCTCCCTGGAGCCTCCTGTCCCGCTCCTTGGCTGCAGCATGTCTGGATCTCCCGTTCTGCTCGGGGCTGGGTCCCCCTCCTGGTGCGCGGCTCTTGATGCGTCCCCTCCGCGGCGTTGGTGTGTGTGTGCCCTCGTGAGAGGAGCAGCCCTGGTTGCTGCTGTGAAGTTTTGGAGGCTGTTTGCAGCATGTTGGGATGTGTTCGAGCTGTTGCGTGCCTGCATCCATCAAACCCACCCTGCCATGCTGTTCTTCATGTTCTGAGTGAAGGCTTTTGTTTTAATTTCCTCGCAGGAACACTGTCTATTCCCTTGTGTGCTGTTTGCATTCTAGATGTCCTCTTTTTTATGTAATTTGGGTTTGAGTTATCGTTTTTAGTGGTGGAAGCTGTTACTCTTACTGCATTTTCTTTTAATCTGCAGAGGTCATTGTTTTTTGGTCTTGCTATTTTATTTAGGAAAAACAAAAGCCCTCACACAAGCCCTTGCCTTTTAAAAGTTCTTTTAAAAATTATTTACTCCTTAAAACTCCTAGAGCTGTAGGGATTCAGGAAGATCACACAGTTGGCTTTGCAGTCTGGCTCTTCCCAGGATCAATTAATTGGTCCTGCAGAGGAGTTGGCTTCAGTTGGGTTTTGTCTGACCATAAAATAATGGAATAGTTTGGGTTGGAAGGGACCTTAAAGACCATCTCTTTCCAACCCCTCTGCCATGGGCAGGGATGCATTCCACTAGACCAGGTTACTCAGAGCTCCATTTTGACCAGGTGATGTTTGGCTCCTCAATGAGCTGACCCTTTGTTTTTCCCATCCAAAAAAACCTGGGCAAAGTCAGTGGTAACTCCTAAGTAAACATCAGCCCTCAGTGGGTCTCACAGGGTTTCAGCACTCACACCTCCCATTCCTACCAAACAGGGCAGTTCAGTGGCTGCAAAACATCAGTGGCAGAGTCACAGCCCTGAATTTGTTGGCCCTGCTGTCTCTCCTTGGGGATGCTTTACAGCTCAGTCCCCAAAGCCTTTCAAATCGGTGAGCTCTGCCAGAAAACAACCTTTCAGATGCTCGGGCCCCATTGTTCACCCAGACAGATGAATCTGCAGGTTGCAGGCTGGCCAGGCACCTTGTTCACTGTGTGTTTCCCCCTGGGTAGGAGTACAAGCGCAAGCAGCTGGAGGAGCAGCGGCAGGCGGAGAGGCTGCAGAGGCAGCTCCAGCAGGAGCGGGACTACCTGGTGTCCCTGCAGCAGCAGCAGCAGCAGCAGCGGCAGGACCAGAGGCCGGCAGAGAAGAAACCCCTCTACCATTACAAAGAAGGGATAAATGCCAGCGAGAAGCCAGCGTGGGCCAAGGAGGTAGGGGAGAGCGAGGAGGATGATGGTGCTCGTCTGCATCCGCAGGGCTGGGTCTGGAACACACGCAGCAGGGTTGTGCTCCACAGGGGTGGGATCCAGCAGATGCCATCAGCTGTGCTGGGCACACTCCCAGTTGGGTGCAGTGTGTCTGTGTGTGTGTTGGTACAAGCTGGGGGGAAGGAGGTTTTACCAAGAGGGCAAGGGAGGAGGAGAATGGATCCATCCTGGAGGGGTTCAGCCTGTCTAGGGGCTTGTGGACATAGAATCATATTTAAGTCCTGTAATGGACCTTAAAGATCATCTCCTCATTCTCCTTCCTGGCATGTCCACAAGTCTGCAGGGGCCAGGGGTGAATGCAGAGGGTGATTGTCATGGGGTTCCTTGCTGAGCCCTGATTCTGCATAGTCAGGGGTTGGACAGCATTTCCCCCCAGGCTCAGGGCTCTGTCCTTTGGGGTTGCTCTTTCCTGATTTTTTCACTCAGGCAAAAAGAAGGAATTGTAATAGTTGTGAGATCTTGAATATTAATTGTTGCTTGTCTGAATAGTCTTCAAAAGATTGAGACATGCATTGTCTGCAGTGCGGATTCAGGATCATGTGCAAACTCTTTCTCCTTAATCTCTTTGTGGTGGCTCCAGTAAGGCTGGTGCCTGCTCTTGCTGTTAATTTTTCTAAAGTTCTTTTTTGTTTACTTTTGTAACCTTACTCCTGGGCAGAAAGATCTTTTAATATCTTCCCTATTGTTCCTACTAGGCAGGAGCAGTGCTCAGCTTCCTTTAGTGCTGGCAGACGTGTGATGTGCATCCGACATGCAGCTGGTCTTTCCTCTTGACAGTCCTCAGCTGCATCCACAATACCTGCAAGCACTGAATGCTCAAGGAATTCAGCTGCCCGTTGCTAAGAAAAGGCCAGTGATATGTTCTTGGCCTTTCTGAACCATCACAGAGATAGATATGGGTGTCTTAAATTCTTTTCACCTCTTTACACACTCCCTTGGATTTTTCTTTTGTTGCCTTCCAGTTCAGTCTTCAGCCTCTTTTGGTGGCAGTGCACCAGATGATAGATTTCCATGGAGTTGTTCATCATCATTCTCCAGCCCTTCCAGCAGAACAAGAGGTTTGATAAGAGAGATTGCAGATGAGGTGTTCCAGATGTGCTGAGCTGCCTCTGACAGGACAGGCTTCCACCTGGGTGGTGCCTCTGCAGCTTTGTGCAGAACTGGGTCGCTCTTGTTCATCTGCTGGAGTGCTGAGAGTAGCAATAATAGTTGTGGGCAGGGAAAAGGGAATAAACTCTGTCTTTCATTGCCTGGTTTTAAGTAAACCCTCTGGGACGTTGCTAAAGTGCTTCTGGCACTGTCTGTAAAACTTCAGCAAAGATACGTAAAAAGAAATATTATTTTTTATCTGGGGTGAAGGAGAAAAGTGCTGGATTTAGCTTTCCCTTTCAAACACAAAGGCCCATTTCTTCTGTTTCATGGGGCTGGCATCTTTTTGATGCTGTCACTGGAAGCAGGACATTGGGAACTGCACAATGTGAATAAGAGCAGCAGGACACGGCCTCTTACCCTTTGCTGAAATCATAGGGAAGATGAGGTTTCCTGTTGTTGGGGAACTTCTCCAGCTTCCACCAATTAGCTCTCCAAACCATTTATTCCTTACCTGTGTCACTCTGTCTGGTTTCTAATTAAATGCTGCAAGCTGTGGCATCTTTCTGCTGTTGGCAGCAGTAGTTTGATGTACTGCCTCAGCACAGCCCCCTTGGGTATCTCCCAGAATGACCCCTCTTGCCTCCATCCCATTTTATCTTCTGCTTAGTCCCACTTTTAACACAATTCAGGTACTTTGCTGCATATATTGAAGGCCCACCTTTGCTGGCTCCACGGATAGATTTGTGCTGATACTTAATGAGCCTACCATGGTTCTTGCTATAGTTTAGCAATTGCCATACCCAACCCGTGCATGCTAATTTAACAGAAATATTGAGACTTTGTTTTCCTGTGGGAACAATGAAAAGACAAGTCTGGTGCTCAGCCTGCAATTTCTGGAGGCTGTGCAAAGCTTATTTGGATATTTCCTGAGGATTTTGCATTATATCCCATACTGCCCTTGTTTTTATGCTTTTTGGTCTCAAGTCTTCTCTCTCAGGAGCTTGACCACCACAGCTGAGCCCTCCTCGTGCTGTGCCCCTCTTTGCTTTTCACACCTCTCCTTTATGCACACGTTTTCCCACCTCACTCGTTTTCCAAGACCCTGCAGAAGTGGGGTAAATCATCAAGGTGAGGCCATGGCCACTCACCTTGTGGCCGTGTCCCTGCATCCCCTGGTTAAGGGACTGGCGTGTTGGTGATGGCAAAGCTCTGGGTGAGCACCCAGCCTGTGCTGCATCTCTCACAGCTTCCCCAGAGCACAGTCAGGGACTTCTCTTGATGCTAAACGAAACAGTCCGAGCAGATAGTCCTGCCAGGACGCATGGATGCACATTCCCTTCTGCTGCCCCTTCTACTCATCCTCTTGTTATCCAGGGTTATCCGCTGGAAGTTAACTGGGGATGTAGCTTGGGTGCTGTCCCAGACCTGCCCTGTGTATCCAGGCACATCTCTTATAATCATGGACTATTTGGCCGTTTTGGAGATCACGTTGAGACCCTCTGGTGATCCAGCCAGGGATGTGGCATTAGCAGTCTGGGCAGTGGTCCTGTAATTAGCAGCTCCCCTTGTTGCTGACTTGTTTTGTTAGGGACCAATATTTGCTAAACAAGGTGTTGCAGATAGCCAGGCAAAGCTTGGGTTTGGGCAGGAATATACCACACATGACGTGCAGAAGGGAGGGGACAGGTTTAATCAGATGTTTCCCAAGTGGTGGCTGGCCCCTGTGGTGCTTTCCCACTGTTCTGAGCTTCCCAGGAACTCAGGGCTCAGCTGTGCATCACGAGCTGTTCTGTTCTCTGCCACAGCCAACGCCCACATCAGCTCCTCCTTCAGTCCCCATGGCTTTTATCCTGCTCTCGCTTTGAAGTGATGTATTGAAACATTAGCAGCCTTCTACTGGGCCTGCACAAACACTGCTACGGGTGTTTCCTGTTTGGGGAATCTTGAGTTCAATTAGAGGTGGTCTGTACTCGAGCAATGATGAATTCCTGAAGGGTTTTGCTGCTTTTCCCCGCTTTCTGCCTAGCAGTGGAACCAGTAGGGCCCCGCAGAGCACAGGTGGAGAGTCCCAAGAGCATCATCTGCTGTGCTGGTGGCACAAGGTGCAAGCGAGGAGATGCTGGCAGTGGGAAATCAAGCGCCTTTCTCCTTCCCAGTACCCAGACATCCCCATTTGATCCCTCTCCTGCTTTCTCCTCCACACCAGCTTGGACATCCTCCACAATCAGCTGCACATTAGGGCCTGGCATTGTGCCGGGGAGCAGCCGGAGCGCTCGGCGGCGGCTCCGTCTCCGCCTGTCGCTGTTGCTGCCAAGGCTTGGCTGATGAGGAGATGGACTGGAGCAGCCTGTGACCCAGCACTCGTGCTGCAGCTCCCTTTCCAGAGGGAGTTCTCCCTCCCACCCTGCTCCTGCTGCCATCCCTGTGTCCTCTTCCCTGGGCCCTGCTGAGCCGAGCTGTGTACAGCCTCTGCTGGCTGCTGGGCAGTGCCGGGGGAAGTTGTGGTGACCTTTTAGGACACAGCAGTAGCCCAGGTGGCCCCTCATGAACTTAAAAAGGAAACAGTCTGTGACACAAATTTCTTGCCTAAATTTTACTCTGTCTCATGCTCAGTCTCTGAAAAAGATTCATTTTTATTCATATGATGGCTCTTTTGTTTCGTATTTACTTACTTAAAGAAGAGCTGTGGCTCTTTCCAAGCAAACCTGTTGTAAAGATTGCCTTTTAATGTGGCATCATCCATGGTGGAATTGAGACATGCTCAGGATATTTAACACTTTAATGACACATAAATAACATATACATCAGACCTCGAGGTATCAAAAATTCTGCATAGCATATGCTACCTGAATATCAATGCACAGCCTAACTGCAGGATGGCACGGCTGAGGGAGCTGAGACCACTGTGTTCCCATCAAGGGGAGCTGGAAGCAGTGGGCTTTGGGTTGTTCTCTCTCAGTAATAGAGGTTTTTCCCCTCCCATACATGACAATGTGCCAGACTCAGTAAATCCAGATCAAAGCCTGCAGTTTTCTGGCTGCCATGTTTATTCTTTTATTCAGATCAAAGAAAACCACTCATTGTGGTGTTTATAACAGTGAAGGGAAATGGTCCCCTTGCTTAAAGGTCCATTTGAGAAGGAGCAAGTGCTTCTCAGGAGTCATCTTCTAGGAACATCTCTCTGCATGCTGCTGCCTTTTCTTTATTTTTTCTTTTTCATTTCTTTATTTTTCCACTTTGTATTCAGAAATTAATTAAGCGTATAAATACAAATGGTCCTTTTCATGCCTTTAAAATGCATTTATTGCACAGTTTGCTGGATAACTTGGATTCCATGATCACAGAATCACTGAGGTTGGGAAAGACCTCCAGGATCATCAAGTCCAACCTGCAACTGATCACCACCTTGATCAAACAATAGATACGATATACCTAGAGAGAAAAGAGCTTTCTGTATGTTTATGCATACCCTGGATTTCCATTGGAAATGGGATTTTTGGGGCATTGACCCTTCTCCCGTGTCCTGCAGGTGGAGGAGCGCTCCCGGCTCAATCGCCAGAGCTCGCCAGCCATGCCCCACAAGGTGGCCAACAGGATTTCTGACCCCAACCTGCCTCCTCGGTCGGAGTCCTTCAGCATCAGCGGCGTGCAGCCAGCCCGGACCCCACCCCTGCTCCGACCCGTGGACCCGCAGGTAATGGTGCTCCCCCACTGCCAGGATGCTGGGGGTGCTGGTAAGGAAACAAGGAAGAGTGGATGGAAGGGAAATAGCGTCTGGCTCCCTGGTTTCTCAGCCTTAAGCATATTCATGAGTAAGAGCAGCATCTACATGCATGAGTGTATTCTTCTTGTCACCTCCATGTGTTAGCAACATCACGCTGGTTTGTACCTTCCTTTGAAGCATCATGTACTGGTTACTGCTAGAAACAAGCTGGAGGACCAGGAGGAACTGCTGCTCTGCTCCAGTGCAGCTGTTGCTCTGACCTCTTTGGATCTGGTTTATGTAAAGGACTAAAACCACAGCGCCTGGTACAAAAGCCCTGGGATGCTTTGATGCTGAGGATCATCAGAAAGAGGTTTTGCTTTCTTTGCCGCTTTGATTCAAGGTTTTGTTTTGGTTTTCCATTGAATTGACATCAGTCACAAACACATCTGGAGAGGGCATAGATCACCGTGACTGTCACAGAGGGGGGGTGTCGTTATTTTAGAAGTTTCTCCCAGCCATGAGATCTGCAAGTACTCTGCCACCACCAGCTGTAGGGGTGTCGGTGCTGGCTCTGGTCCAGCCCCTGGAATTGCTCCCACAGTTCCACAGACTCCAGCAGGGATTTCAGTGGGAAGTACAAAGCCTTGGCTCCAAGTTCAGCTGGGCTTTCTATGGAATATTTGCCAACTAAGTGCCAGCCACGTGTGGCACCTTCAGTACAATGCCAGCTTTAAACAAAAATGTTCAGGAAAGCCCTGAAACATCCTATTTTTTTGCCCAACATTCATGGTCTGTATGCATTGGGAAGTGGGCACAACCCCTCTTCACTGTCATCCCTCTGACTGACCAAATATTTTTCAGTGACCTTCTTGGCGTCCTGTACCATCAGCAGCTACAAAGACTTTTGTTTGGCAGTAAAATCCTAGTGAGGGAGTTGCTTGAAGCCCAGAGCCCCGTGTCAGGGTGTGTGTGCATACACGTGTACCCGTGAGCCATGGACACATGCAGAGATATGTATGTAGAAATTTCAAATAAAAGTCATAACCCTGCTGTATCAAAGGAGCGCAGCTTCACAGAGTCCTGGGAAGACGCTCTGATTTCACATAACCTTGTGATATTCTCAGATTTCCCAGAACAGATGTCAGTATTCCTTAAACTTGCAATCTATAGTGCTGATCCATGGGATAGAGGCCACCGAGACCTATGCAAACTCATGCCTCAAGGTATTTTTTAAGCCATCTATGCCTCAGAATTCCTGATGATTTTTTTTTTAATCAATTATTATTTATTATTGTTTCCTTCTTTTTTTTTTTTTTTTCATTTTTAACATGGAAAATCCATGCCAACCCTCATTAGCACAACCGCAGAGGTGCAGGTGTAGGACCTGGACTTTGGGCCAGCAGCAGCAGCAGAGCCTGGGGCGGGCACGGTGTGTGCGGGAGCGTGATTTTTAACAGATCTTGCGTTGAAGTGATGTGAGTCAGAAGTTCCTGAAACCAAGACAGTGCTGATCACAGACCAAGGGGGCTTTTCAGTGCATCCAAAGTGCTAATCAAATTTTTTTTTTTTTAAATCAAATTTTTAAATTTTTTTAATTCTTTTTTTTTTTTTTTCCCCTCCATTTTGACTGATAGTTCTGTTTTGACTTGGTGCTTAGATTCCACATCTGGTCACTGTGAAATCCCAAGGAAGCTCCTTGTCTGGGTCTCAGTCACTGCATGAACAGCCTGCAAAGGGACTGGCTGGGTTTCAGGAGGCTCTGACGGTGACCTCTCACCGCACTGAGATGCCAAGGCAGAACTCGGACCCCACCTCAGAAAACCCTCCTCTGCCCCCTCGCATTGAAAAGTTTGACCGAAGTTCTTGGTTACGGCAGGAGGAAGACATTCCACCAAAGGTAACGCAATCGCTCCTCACTTTCAGCACGTCAGAGGCAGCCCCAGAGCTGAGTCCCTCTGGCAAAGCAGAGTGGGCAGGACTGAGCCCGTCCCGAGGCTCTGCAGTGGGTGCTGACCTGCCCGGGGGCTGCGTTTCCTGAGGCAGGGTTTGCAGGACATGCTGGGAGCTGCTCTTGCCTGCAAAATAGCTGCAAAACAGCGCTGCCCTCCAGCAAAGAAAGTTCTCGAGCCCGGACAGAGGCCAAAACAAATTAATCTCTTCTTTCCCTCAGATAAAAAACAACCTTCTGCTTAAATAGAATTATAGGAACATAAAATTTGTCATACTCAATAAGACGGGTCCTTTTTAGTCCAGTACCATGCCTCCAGTTGCAATCAATATTTGATGGAAGACTTGTAAAGGCTCCAGCAGCTTTATACATTCATTGACATTTTGGCAGTGTCTGGCAGTACCTCTTTAATTAGGATTCTTCTGGACCAGTATTTCGATCGTGTTGTTTATACACCTTCACTTAGGAAGAATTATAACTTGGCCATTAAAGTTCCCCTTACAGTGAATCAGTGCTCAGCTGGGAGGATTTTTACAGAGGAGAAATGATTATAAATTGATTAGTGACAGGGAGGCAGTATTTGTCCCTGATTGAGAGGCAATTTTTCTATGTATTTACAAAGTGAGTCGCTTGCCTTTTTAAGAGCAAAGTCACAGTTACCAGGTAAGCCTCCCTGTGCAAGGGATCTATGGTGGTGTCGTGGGTGTTAATAATGCTCCTGTTTCTGCTGTCACCAAGCAAGAGGGGACATCAATGCTCTGCTGAAGGAACAGCAAGCCAACAGCTCCTGGAACTCTGTGTGCTTGGCTCCTCCATGGTGCAGGAGGGTGGCTGCCTGGTTTTAACCTAATTAAGAAAAAGCCCCTGCAGTTTAATGTTGGCTTTTGCCATGAGTCCTTTGAGAAGGACACTCAGCCGCAGCGATGCCCTGCGTGGTGAGACCATGGCTCCTGGGAGAAAAGCTGTTCTCCAGCACTTTGCAGTGTTTTCCCCCTTGGCTGAGGGAACATGGACTCTGGAAGGGTCCCCACCAGATCACATTTAGGGCTGTTGTGTGGGCAGTACCACCCCTGAGGAGCCTGACTTCACACCGGACTGCCCGCGGTGGGGTTGACGTGTTCGCAAGCAGGAACGAAAGGACTGCCCCGAGAGGCAGGACCGGCTGTCTCCGTGGTCCGGGGTCTTGTTTCTGCCAGTGCTTATGGCTGGATGCTTCAGAGGAAGGTGGAAAACTCCCCAAGTCCTGACTGCAGAGTGCCCTACCTGGAGGGGAGACTGCTTTGTACTGAGACAAGCTGCAGCTGGTGATGCTGCAGAGTCTAAAGCATCGCCAGCTAAATCTTTTCTTATCTTGCCTAATGCAACCGTGTGTTTATTCTCAAAAAAAAACCAAGCCTCATCCTTTTTCTTGCTAATCCTGACAAGCCCTTGGCCTCTCTGTTACGTGGTGGAAGGTATTGCACAGTGAGTATTGTCGTGCCTCTCCACATCACCTGAGGTGCTGGGGGATGAGGCCACTGCACCTGTGGCCATGGAGTGATGCCCATGCTCCCACAGGATGGGGCAGAGCTCCAGGGTTACCTGCCACAGCCCCTGTAGGCTGTGGTTGGCTTTGGGTGTTCGTGCTGAGCTGTTCTGCCAGCAGTAAGTTTTGGCAGCAGCATCTGAAGCTCAGTGAAGGTCACAGTGTTTAATCCCAGTGTTAGGTGGGTCAGTCTGGATCTTGCCACTGTCAACCCTCTTGTTTGTCCACCAGTCAAAACCTTCTGTCTGCTGGCATGTGTCGTATCTGAACTAGATAGAAAACCTCCGTTGTGGCTGTTGAAATGCACTTCAGTCTGAATTTTACCTTAAAAATTACTTTTATGGGTTTTGTTAGATTTCGATTATATATATTTGTGTGTGTGTATGTGCATACATTTCTTTTAGAAGTAAGAGCCCTGTTTGGTGGTAGCCAGGCTGCTCTGGGGGCTCCTGTGCCAGGAGCATCCCTGAGGGCACCTTTGCAGCTTGCTGCTGCCTCACACTCCAGCGATTCCTTCTAAAAGCTGAGAGCCTTGTATTTTATAATTGCCCTGGATACTGCCTTTCTCTCAGTGGGAAATCAGCTGTAAATGAGCCGTAAGGCAGTGCTGGAAGGTGATCTCGTGACGGCTCAGGTGTGCCAGCGGCCCAGACTGGGTGACTGCAAATGTTTCCATTCTCTTCCAGGTGCCTCAACGAACCACTTCCATATCCCCTGCCCTGGCAAGGAAGAACTCCCCAGGCAATGGCAGCGCCCTGGGGCCCCGGCTGGGCTCCCAGCCCATTCGGGCAAGGTATGGCCACGGAGGGGATGGGCAGGAGTGATCCCAGCGTGCCACTGCTGCTCTGCTCCCAGCACCGCCCGGCTGGGAGCCCAGACACAGGCTGGGGTCTAGCCCTGCTTTAGCTGGCTGGAACACCACATTTCCAAAGCTTTTCATGTCTCTGGGATGAATTTTTGCATCCATTCGTGTTTTGTACCAACAAGGCTGCGAGCACTGGGATCCCTGGAGGCTTTGCTGCCTTGCCTGAATGCCTTCCTGGGCATTGCAGGGTTTGGAGGTGGATGCTGCAACTGCTGCTGTGGAGTGAAACAGGAGTTTGGGTGCTCTCCTTAGTGGAATTAATTCCTGGTTCTCACCTCTTGCATATCAGTGGATCCCTGTACACCAGTGGGGGGGTCTCAGTGGTACATTCCATACATTTCTTATGCATCAGAGTGGTTTTTCACAGATAATGACTGAGGAATGTGCTGCAGGACAGACACTCATACAGCTTGCTGAGATCTTCTCTAGATGTAGATCAAGGATTAAATTCCTTTCAGCTTCCCAGGACTCTAGCCTTTAGCTTTAGCTTAGCCAGATGCAGCTCTCTGGCACAGCAGTGAGCACCCGAGGAAGGTCCCATCTCTGCCGTGTCACAGCTATCCCTGGGCATGTTTAAAACGAGCAGGGGAGCTGACAGGCTCTGCTCAGAGCTGGATGGAAAAAACACAGCTTAGTCATGCGAGAGCTTGTCTCTGCTTCGCAGAACGAGACCTCAGACGGGCAGATCCCGGGAGAAATGCGAGTTCCAATTAGCCTTGCGTGATGGAGCCTCCTTGGTTTCTTCTTCCTGCCTTGTCCTCAGAGGGTGAGGTCAAGAAGTGCATGCGGGGATGTTCATCACTGTGCTGTCACCAGTTTGAGCATACGCCTCCCTTTCCAGCCCTCTGTGCCTCGGCAAACTCACAGGCAGCAGCCCCGAGTCGCTGGCAGGGGCAGCAGTAGGAGGAAGGGTATTTTTTGTTGTTCTTTTTCTTTTTTTAATTAGAGAAAAAGCATGTCATGGTTTGTTGCTCTTCTTTGCCAAAGGCCGAAACATTTTGAATTCTTGAAAATGTTGTTCTTTTAATTAGCTGCTGCTTGAAGGGCAGTTTAAAATGCAGAGGGATATTGGACCGTATTGGACATCCTTGTAAGGGGTGGTATTGAAAGTAAAAGGGATAATGGGAGTCTGGGATTCACGTTCAAGGTTGCCAGTGTTTGCTGCAGCCTCACTGTCCCAGTCCTGGTCAGTGCAGGTAAATACATGAGTTGCCAAAGTTTTCAAACATACTTCATTAGTTAATTTAGCCATATAGCATGAGCTGGAGGCCTTCAGTTTGATGGAAATTGGAAATTACTAGGATGCTACCACACATCCATTAAACTTAAGTATTCACTGAAGTTATTTCATACTTCATTTCTCTCACAGTAATGTAATATTTTTCCTTTTTCCCCACCTCTCCTATTGGTTCTTGATTCTCCCCATGCATAAATGTAAATATTACAAAAAAAATCTCTTATTTTATTTGTCACCCTGTTGTGACAAATGAGGGAACATTTACTATACATTTTAAAGAGGACTTTGAATAAGATCATTTCCAGAAACATTGTATAAATCCAAATTGCCTAACTCTGCATGAACATCTCTTCTGATGTCATTTCAATGCCAAGTAAGAATTAATTTCCTAAAGGCATCTGATACCCAGAGAGATATTAGTCACTCTTTGTGTATCAAGGGCACTTTTTATTCTAGATTTATCTGTGTTCACAAGGGTGAGAGAAATCAAGGAGGAAAAGTGGATATCCGATGCAAGTTTGCAGTGAAGCCATGAAAATCAGGGACTGTGAATAAGTGGAACAAGTGATCTGCAGCCTTGTTGCAAACTTGAGATCCTTGCTCTGCTGAAATCTTTGTCTAACAGCATGTCACAAGTTCCATAAAAGCAAAAGTTCCATATGCTTTTATGAAGAATATTGGTGGCTAATTAGGTAACTCCAGCTTTGCAAATCTTCAGACAGGGAATCCAGAGAAAAGAATCTTTTAACTGTTGCCAGATTTGACAAAATAAGAGCAGAAAGCTTCTCTAGGCAATTTTTTTTTTGTCATGGTCGTAGTGAACCCAAAATTGGTGGCCTCAGCCCTGTCTCCTCCAGCTGAGGAGGACTCTCCTGGCCTTTGCAGCTGCCCCTGTCAGTGTGGGAAGGGTCTGGAGCCTTGGGCATGGGTGTGACCCTGGCTGACGGTGCCCCCTCTTCTTTGTCCTCCCACAGCAACCCAGACCTGAGGAGGACAGAGACCATCGTGGAGAGCCCCTTGCAGAGGACCAGCAGTGGCAGCTCCTCCAGCTCCAGCACTCCCAGCTCCCAGCCCAGCTCCCAGGGTGGATCCCAGCCTGGCTCCCAGGCTGGCTCCAGCGAGCGCAACAGAGTCAGAGGTGAGCTTGGAAACATCCCTCAGCACCAGGCACGCTCTGTGAGGCTTCCTGACGAGCAGGAAGGGCAGGAGGTCTGTGGTCTCACAGCCCCTTTTCCCTGGAGGCTGATGTAGGATGGCCACGGCATCACACTGCCGAGCAGCCTGTACTAAAGGAGATGGGGGTTATGCTTTAGGGTAAACAAAAACCACCCAGCAAAACAACCAGTGTGCTTCCTGTCTTCATGCACCCAGGTGCACCTCTTCTGATATGGTTTCTTTGGGAGTGTGTTTCACTTTTAATTGATATATAATTTTTTTTGGAGCTTCATCTTTGTGCCTGAGATGGGATCAGAGGAGTGACATAGCCTGTAAGAGGCTTTCTCTCAAATGCTTTTGCCAGGCAGTGGTGCTAGCACGGGGTTTGTGTTCATAGCCAAATTGTTCCCTCCCTTCCTAGAGCCCCTCTTAAAGATACTCCATTCCCCTGTTTAATGGCAGTGGAATTGCCACAGCCCATACACCCTACACATCTGCATTCTGGCACAGCCCCACACTTCCAGTCCCCAGGGCTGAAGAGCATGAAGACAAATGCTGCCTCCGTGCTTTGAATATTTTATGACTTGGCCATAAGATGATGTGTCTCTTGTTGAAACCATCACTCCTGTAGGTAGTCAATAAAAGGAGTTTGTAACCCATTGTCATTTTGGGTTTGGTTTTGTTTTTGCTAATGAGGAATCCTGTGACAAATAATGTCCTAGCGATGTCAGATGCTGCAGAGCTTTCATTTATCACATGCCCTGCTCTTCTGCGAAGTAAATTTGTTTCTTTAGTAGAAAAGGAACAGTAACTCTGCCAGAGGGCTGTAGGTGGAGGCCGGGCAGGATTGTATCATTTCTTGCTCCGTTGGTGGAGAAGCAGAAAGGAGCAGGAGGGTTTTTCAAGACAGCAGAAGCAAAGCGATGATAAAGCCCCTGTGCCCACCTGTCCCGGGTGACAGGATGCAGTGGTGGCTTTGGGCAGCACTTTAATCCCCACTCTCTCCACCTGCCTTTCACCCAGGGAACGCCAAGCCCGAAGGGTCCCCCGTGCTCTCCCATGAGCCCGCCAAGGTCAAGCAGGAGGACAACAGGGACGTGACGCGACCGAGCCGACCCGCTGTGAGTCCTCAGTCACTTCCCGTGGGAATGCTGCCAGCCAGCTTGGCCACCTTTCCCTTCGGTGCGGTGGCACAACCGCGGGGACCCCAAAAACGAGGCTAGTACTGCTGCTGCTCCAGCAGAGAGACTGGAAAGCAGCAGTACGGCGAGAGCCCCTGGGAGATTTGAATGCTTAAGAGAGTGCATGAGTTTTACCAGGGGCCCAAGCCTAGGGGAAAGCACTTAAGCCTGTGTTTCCAGGCGAAGCAGAGGCTTAAGGGCTTTGCTAGCTTGGGCGCGGCGGTGGCCGATGGCACATTGTTGTGTTCTGTGCTGCATGTCCCCCGCAGCACCCGCGGAGGGATGCTCTGCTCAGGAAGGCTGGGGAACCAACCAGTGCCCAACAGCCTTCCCAGCTTTAAACCCCACCTGGCAGTGGTCTCTGTACACTCCCCTTCTAATAGTCTGAGCAAAATCTCATCCGAAGATTCCTCCTGGTTTAATGCTGTTGACATTTGTATCTTAAAACTGCAGAGTCGGCCTAATAATGATATGAATTTCCACTGCTTCTCTATTTTAATGTGTATTAATGTTTTGTTGATGATGTCTTTTTTCTCTACACTCCACAGCGTTGAGCTAACAATTCTAATTTTATTTCTAACCTGCTTGCCCTTCCTCTGGCTTTTTCCTGTCCCGATCTGTTTCCTCTGATGCTGATTATTCTTCCTTTACCCACAGAGCTATAAGAAAGCTATAGATGAGGTTAGTGATATCTTTTCTCAGTGGGTCATGCCTATGCAAGGTTGACTAGTTAGTGCTTAATTCCGAGCTGGGTGTTCTTGGTGCTGGCGTTGATAAAGGCGGCGATGCGATCTCGGGTCGGACGGGAGAGCGAACCGGTGGCGTTCCGGCGTCGGGAGCCCGCCCGCGGGGAGGGGACAGCACTGCTGGTGTGCTCTGCTCAGCCCTGGGCTGCCCAGAACCTGCTGGCCACACCACTTGCGTGGAGGCCAGGGCAGAGGCATCCCGGTGCTCACGTGGGGGAGCACGTGGTGCTGCCGTCGTTCGGCGTGTTGGAAAGAGAAGGAGCGAGAGCGGAGGTGTCTCGTGCCGGTGGAGGAGGTTCTGGACAGCCTGGACCCCTCACTGCATTCTGCTCCCAGCCACAGCCCCCAGCCACCCGCTGATTTCAGTGGGGCCATCAAGTGCTGTTTGAAATGTGTTCTAAGCCTAATTCAAATGAAGGCACTTGGAAAGCAGAGCAGTGGAAACACGATGGGTTGTTCGTTCTCATGGACCAGCATCCACTGCAAAGCCAGAGCCAGCAGAGCCATCTTGGATCTTGATGGCAAGGCTGGTCCTCATTCATCCTCTTAAAAAAAGGACAGTCCTGAAGTATGCCTTTTTCACGTATGATAATATTTTAAATGTGCATCTGGCAGCGGTGAATGTTTAAGCATTTGTGGGAAAAGACCCAGCATTCCTGATTTAACATTTAGCTTGCCTCACACGTGCATCACTGTGTACACTGATGGTACTGGGAACTGCAGGGTTGTAGTGGAAAGCACTGGTTTCAGCAGCCTCTCCTGCAGCCTCTTTTCTCTAAAAATAGAAGATATGAAAGAAGGAAGATGTTAGTTAGGATGCTGGTTAGTTAACTTGTTCTCTTGGATCAAATATGAGCAATACATTTTGTTTAATGAGGTGCTTTGTTAAGAAAAAAGCACATAAATCAGCGTCTAAATAGAGGCAGCGTGCGTGCTAAATTCAAGCTCAAGGAACGATGTGATTTCAGAAACCAATCTGACTTCATTCCAGCAAATATTAAATCTAAAGAAGGCTTTGTAATTAAAAGTAATTAAAGGGCACTGACACCACTAACTTACGTATTATGTCACCCTCAGTAATAACACTTGGAACACGTGTGGAACTACAGAGCACTTTCTCTCTAGCTGCCAGATTGTTTTTGGTCCAAGAGCAACTCGGTGAAGCCGTTTAATCCTACAAAGTGCTCATTACTTACATGAAAAGATAGCATCAAAGAACTAACCATCCCGAGGCAAAGCTTTAACTAGGAAATATGAGTTATCTGATGATATTGTCTGGGAGTATTATTGCTCTTATAACTTCCAGATTAGTTATTAAAAAGTAATTAAGCTGATTGTTAAAATACTTGACTATCTGCTAGCGATGGCCAAAGAAGGCTGATAGGGTGCCTTGAAGCACGTTAGAAATGGAAGGTGCAAAAAAAGAAGTAATTTTCACAGTCCAGTGCTGTGACAGGGAGGAGTTCAGTGCTAGTCCTGCGCTGCAGAAGTCCAGCTGCAGTTTTAAGAGGCTCTTACAGAGTCCTAAAATCCCTTTTAAAGTGAGAGGCTCTAATCCAATTCAAAGGCAAGTGCTCAATAAAGAGCATGTTTGATACTCTAAATGGAAAGCATTGTTAAGCTGCTGAAATTGTCACTGATTCTTATTTAGGAACAGAAGCAGTCGTATCATAGAAGCTGCTACAGCACTAATTAAAATAATTAGTTGTCGTGACTGCAGATTTGACTCTTTTTCAATCCCAAACATGTTGGCATCGAAAAGGAGCTCTTGAAATACCACAGTCTCTCTTTAATCATGACAAAGAGCCTTTCTTTAAAGGTGCAGAGAGCATTTGGAGGGATACAGAATTACAAAATCAGAGAATGCTTTGGGTTGGAAGGGACCTTAATGTTCATATTGTTCCCACTCTGTCCACAAGCAGGGACACCTTCCACTATCCCAGGTTGCTCCAGGCCCCATCCATCCTGCCCTTGGACACTTCCAGGGATGGGGCAGCCACAGCTTCCCTGGGCAACCTGTGCCAGGGCCTCACTACAGCCTGAATAAAGAATTTCTTCCAAATATCTAATCTAAACCTACTCTCTGTCAGTCTGAAGCCATTCCCCCTTGTCCTGTCACTCCACATCTTTGTCCAAAGTCCCTCTCCAACTCTGTTGGATCCTCTTTAGGTACTGGAAGATGGTCTGAGGTCTCCCTGTGGAGCCTTCTCTTCTCCAAGCTCAACAACCCATATAAAATCACAGGTACCTGCTGTGAAACAGGGATTGACCAATTAAAAAAAAAAAAAAACAAAAAAAACCAAGGCCTTTTTTGGTGTACTGATACTTATGAGTCTGCTGCAAAGCTCTCCAATATCCAGGGCAGTTTGTATGTCAGGGGCCAGGCAGGGCCGACCTGGGAGCAGAATGTGCAGCTGTCACCGGTGGGAGCCCGCCGGGAGGTGTGGGACATCAGCAGCCAAAGCACAGATTGCTTACAAAACATTCCTGCCTCACCATTAAAAAATAAACTGGGTTTGCATCTCAGCCATAGAGCTTTTCCATCCTTTTCTTCACGTGTCAACAGGATAGATTTTAAGAGCTCCTTTTGCAACCGTAATTAATATTGCCGTAGTCGCCCTGCTGGAACGGTAAACTGGAAATGCAGTAAATGAGAGTATGGCCGTAAGACAGTTGTGGAATTTAGTCTTTTTCAATGAGTTTCTTTCTCCCTAATCCTTTATCTCTGACCGAATGCACTGATGCCTACCTCGGTCACTAATATAGGGAGAAATGGTAAGACTGACAATTGCGATGCTTTGTTCGTCATGTGCATGTCTTGTGCAACAGAGTTCTCTAACCCATTCTAATTCGAGCTCTCATGCTTTTCTGCCCTACTGCTTCCCCCTGCATTGCTATAAAAGCATGTAAGATAACAAAAAGTCTCTTTTCTACACGGTGCCTGCCATGTTCCTTGTTTTGAAATAGCAGTGTCTATTTTATATGACTGTCGGGTCTGAGACCTCATCAAAGTCATGGTAAACTGAAAAATTATGACTAGGCTTTGGGACTGCTCCTATCTTTTTTCTTGTTTCAAGGCTTTTTTTATTTTATTTTATTTTTCCCTTAGCTTGTAGGCTGCCACATTTCACATAAGGTGCTTAATGGGTCCCGCTGAGGGATTGATTTTTTTGTTATTTTTATTTTTTTTTTGATCGTGTGGCTGACTCAGAGCTGTGACTCCAAAGTCTGGCTGAGCTGGGCGCTTCTCCTCGTGCTCCTCACCGCCTCTCGGCAGCCGCCCGACAGCGGAGACTCACCATGGAAGCAGCTCTTGACGTGGGGATTGCACCACTCCATGGGAGATGCTGTCATTGCTTCCTTCCCAAATGCATTTATTACAGAATAAATACCATTACGGGGTCTCTTTGAGAAGTTTGAAAGAAGAGAAAACCCTGCAGGAGAAATTCTCCGAGCCAATCTTTGAAGTGATGTTGTTTTCCAGTTTACTATGATGGTGACTGAACTTCACCTTTTCCAACAAATATAATTTTGTCGTGTATATACATATAAGTGTGTGTATATATATGCACATACACGTTCCAAAGAGAAAAAGAAGAGGTTGGCTATTGACTTTTCAGTGAGCGTAAACCAGTTTTGTTTTGTTTAATAAATGCTACATGCTACAAACATTGTCTTACGTTTGTCTCATGTTTGTAACGACTCTGTAAAGCTATTTCTTGTTGCTCGTGCTGTTAGCATTGGCTTTTGGAGAGATGTGTGTGACGTTCTCCTCGCTCTGAATGTAACAGCCATCGCTTCCTTGTTTCCTTGCCCCCATCCCCTTTAGGATCTGACGGCTTTAGCCAAAGAGTTGAGGGAGCTGCGCATCGAAGAAACCAATCGGCCCCTGAAGAAGGTGACGGACTATTCCTCCTCCAGCGAGGAGTCGGAGAGCAGCGAGGAGGAGGAGGAGGACGGGGAGAACGAGACACATGATGGGACCGTGCCTGTCAGTGACATCCCACGGCTCATGTGAGGAACACTTTCTTTTTTGGGGGCAAACCATGAAACCCCAGTGTGTGTTTTTCTGGAGGTGAAACCCCGGTGTGTCTTGGCATGGAGGAGCGGGAGCTGTGATATAGGACATGTCCAAAGTGTGTCCATGTTTGGTGGCTGGCACTGGGAACAGTGTCATGGTTGCAAGGGATGATGTACTCACATGAGTGTTCTTCCTGTTCCAAACTAGAGAAATGAATGTGAAAAACGGAGCCATTTCCACTGTGCATTCAGTGAATGTCAGCTCAGAGCTGATGGAGCTGTTCCTGTTGATGAGCCAGGCAGGTTTTTGGCCAGAGTGGGCACAGCTGACCTCATCCACACCATGGGTCCTGCCCATGGGATGGGTGTGTTTAAGCTCTGCCTGCTCTTGATTCTGGTCTTGCCCCAAATTAAGCCGTGCCAAAGTGTCAGTACTTGGTGGCCTGCCCAGTGCCAGCTGGTAGAGCCAGGACTGTAATAATCCTGAATCTTTGTCTTGGATTTCTGCCCTTGGCTCAGTCAGTGTTGGTGGGTGAAAATGGTGAAATGAAGAGGTCAGCAGACTGTTGTGTCCCATGGGACACTTGTGCTTTTGAGTCTCTCCAGATCAGGGCAGCACAGCTTCAACACTCGCAGGGAGCTGTTGCCACGCAGAGAGAGTTCCTGGAGCATCGCTGCTCAGGCTTCCCACCCAGTGCTTTGCAGGGGCATTTCTGGAGGTCTCTGCCTGGCAGCAGGATCTGAATTCTGCCCCTTTAAATATGCAGAGGAGCTGTGGGAAGGTTTCAGGTTTTAATCAGTTAATTTCCATTTTTCCTGCTAAATGAGTTAGAGTCGATACAGGCATACCTGGCTTCAGGAACGTAGTTTAGCAGTGAACATGATGGTGCTGGGTGAATGGTTGGACTCAAGGAATTTAGAGGTCTTTTCCAACCTAAACAATTCTTTGATTCTTTGATTCGTGGTGGTGGGGCATGGAGCAGCAAAGAAGCCCTCTGAGTGGCAGGGAGACCATGTCTCCTTGGGTCCATGTTATTCAAAGTGCCAAGCTCCTGGGTAGGAGCTTCCTTCCAGCAGAAGAATTAAAACAGAGCTCTTGGAATTGGTTAGAGCAAAGTCAGGAGGCAGAGGGATGGCTCTGAACGTGCAGCAGTCAGGTGGGCAGTCAGGCGTGCGAGAAGGGGCCTCAAGCTGCTCATGGAAGAGGAGTTTAATCAGGAGTGGTTAATCTGTGCTGACATCCTTCTTCAGACACCTTGGGTTTGACACAGCACTTCCCAGTGGATAAATGTCTCACTGGATGCCTTGCAGCCACGTGTGGGGGATGACAGGCACAGCAGTGAGCTGGATGCCCCAGTGCCACACGTCCCACAGTGTCCTGTCTCTGTCGTGTCCCAGACGGAGGCTGGAGGTGCAGGGCAGTCTGCAGGCAGAGCTGCACTGGCCCATGTCTGGGGAAAAAGAAAGCAAATGCTCTGAGTTACACCCTTATTTCACAAAAGGAACCTTAACTCGGGTTCAGCCTCAATGTACTTCGGTGGTTTCTTGGCAGAGATTTATTTTCCTGTGGTCAGTGTTTGCCATTGGAAAGTGGGGCCACGAGAGATCATCTCATCTTCTGCTGCCCCTTCTGAGTGATCTTTGTGTAACCCATGTTTAAACTTCCCTGGGTATCCTCCCTGAACATTTGGCTACTCTTCATTCCAGCTCCATCCAGGTCTCTCCTGCTGCAGGATAAACCTATCCATTGCTTTGTGTGCCAGTGGATAGCAGGGATTGTTTATTCCATCCCCCTCTGGAGATATCATTTCTCCATCTGAAGACTGACGACTCCCTTCAGCTCCTTCTCCTTGAGCTGTGCAAGCCAACTCTTGCCCGTGGCCAGGGAATTCTTGCAGGATGACGTGGAAACTGTGCACTGATGGAATTTGGGACCTCAAGGCTACCACAGCCATTAATTCACTGGCTGTACGGTCTCAAAATTAACATAACCTCCTCTGGCCCTGCTTGCTTATTTTAAAACTGGAATAACTGTGCTGTTTTCTCATCCTTTGGTGAAGGGCTAATGGTAGGGAGGTGTGAGCTCCTCACAGGAAAGGTGCTGCAGGAATATGGCACGCTGTTGGCTGGAGTGCCTTTGTGATGCGTATCCAGTTGTAGGTTTGATACGATGCAGGCAAGGAGCCAGTCCCACCTCGGGGTCCCCAGGGCTCAGATCTCACCTTGGACCAGTAACCCCATTATTAGTGCAGGCTTGTTGTGGCTTTTCACCGAGCAGGCTCCCTCACACACCTCTGGGCTTGTTGCTGTGCACAGGAGTTAGAGAGTGCATTGCCTCACTCTGATGGAAGCAAGTGGTCTGTGTGGCTTTTAAATGCAAAGTAACAGGTCTGATCATCCAGGAGTGCTTGTCATTTGCTTGTGGATTTGTTCAAGGTGTATTTAAGCAGCCAGGCTGCCAAGAATGTAATAGTAAAGTAATGGGGGCTGCTCAGCACCTGTGACATCCAATCTCAGGCAGTCCTAAAATTTAATAAATTCCAGCCTCCTTCCTGAGATTGGAGCATGGAAATTTCAAGGTGAAACCACGGGTTAGGGCTACATTTTCACCTGGAAAACAGCAGAAAGCTACAGGACACAACTTGTCCTCCTGCCCACACTTTGTCCAAACCCCATCCCCTCCCTTGTTATTTGGCATCAGGTGCACTGGTGTTCCCTTTTCAGGAGTTGAGATGGGGAATAAAGGGAGAAAATTTGGGGTTTCTGTAGCTTTTTTAAGTAGAAAAAAAATTACATAAAGTAGAGCAGGAGTGCCAGTCCTTGTTACCTGTTCAGTACTCCTCTCAGGGCACCTTGGGAGAAGAAAGAGAATGGTCCCTCTCTTTGGTCTCTGTGCTGTATCTGTAGTTTATCAGCCTGACCCTGGTCCTGTATTTCTGGCAGCATCAATCATTTCCCCATACATCTAAGGGGATATATTTTTCTAACTCTTTTTCCTGTGAGATACAGAGCCTTACCGTTACTGAAATAATACTGTACTAGAGGATTTTTCATCTAGTTTAACAGGAAATACTCACCATTAATGCTTTTCCATTCTGTCCCCAGACCAACAGGAATTCCTGGAAGCAACGAGCCGTACAACCTGGGAATGGTGACAACCCACGGGCTGGAGACTTCCCACGCAGATACGTTTAGCAATATTTCAAGGGAAGGGACTTTAATGGTGAGGGAGGTAAGTTGTAAAACAAACACTTCCATGGAGCATCTTCAGGAGGTTTTGCCCATGTAAGCACAAAAACTAACAGTGCTGTGTGTCCGGAACACAAAATGACGGAGTAAATTGTGCTCGTTAGCGCCCTCGTTAATGCAATTTACACTCGGAGCAAAGGTGACAAGTGCAAATGTTTCTCAGAACTACAAACAGCAGTGAATGGCAGTGCCCGGCACGGCGGGGAGGAGGCTCCTGCGAATGGCTCTGCTGTAACCCCACTATTGCTCCAGGCAGCAGGAGTTATCTTCAATTTACAGCCTTTAGTTAATTCACTTGGAACCTGCCCAAAGTTTCCCCCCTTGTTCCCAGCCTTTGCCACCTTTGTGTGACTGTTAGAGCCGTGCAGTGTTTGTAGAGCACCTGGGGGCTTGTAGCTGAGGCTGGTCCTGCTCAGAGCCTGCTGTGGGAGGCCCTGGGCATCCCAGATGGATGGGAGCCCTCGTCCCCAGCTCCAGTGCTTTAGAGGTGAGGCTGTGGTGGGAGCAATGCTGAGGGGTGGTGCTGCAGGAGTGAGGCAGAGGAGGCACCTTCAGTGGCTGTGGAAGATCTCCCTCAGTGTTTCTCGGTTTCCCAGCTGCTGGAACGTTCTGGTGATGCTGCTGGAAGTGCAGATGGACAGCTGGACTCCTGGTGAGAGGGCAGGAGGCCCTGGTAGGGATGCAGTTAGGGAACAGGGGAGTCACTGTCCCACCAGCACATAAAGGAGGTGGATGGGAGAGGAGAAGAAGAGAGAGGGGAGCTTGGAGTCAGCAATCATAAAGGAGAGATGTTTAGGTCAAATGCAATCGAGTCTTGAGTATCACTTTAGTTCTTAATTCCATTTATCTAAAATATTCACATATGAAGGAAAAAGATGAGTGCAATTTTGAAATAGAGGAAGGAGTTAACAAAAGAAGTCACAGCATGTTTGCTGCCTTTCTCCATCCGTTTTTGAGGGGGTAGTAATGCAGTCCACCTCATCCCTCGCTGGGCTGAAGCTGTTCAGAGCAGGGGTCCCACAGCTCTGCACATCCCTAAATCAGGGAGGGTGATGTGGGTGAGTGGGAGAACAAGGCCCTGTGTAACAGGAGGCTGTTTCTGAAATGAGCTTGTGTTCAGCATCACAACAGTAAAACCTGTGCTGTGCCAGTGAGGCTGTGTGAGAAATGGGATGCAGAAGGGTTTAAAAGCCATGGGCAAGACAAGCAGCTGGAAAGCCCCACTGGGAGGAAGAAAGCATGATGAGAAATCCAAACTGTAGCCTTGTGCTGGGTGTTTACTGTTTTTCCCCTCCTCACCACCATAGCCATCAGAGGATGGTCTCACTGAGGTCAGTGGGCTTTGGGCA
The DNA here is from genome assembly GCA_013400235.1 of Oriolus oriolus. Classification (NCBI taxonomy): domain Eukaryota; kingdom Metazoa; phylum Chordata; class Aves; order Passeriformes; family Corvidae; genus Oriolus; species Oriolus oriolus. The sequence goes on from VXBT01009025.1 coordinate 718,184, forward strand.
AAGGGCTTTTCACTCTTTGGTGGGATGGCAAAGTGTGGTTGAAGGTGATGGTAATGAGCAATCAAAAGATAAATGTCATCAGGACTGGTCAGGGGCTTGGTGAGCCCAGTTAGAGTTTCCACTAATCCCAGTAAATGGGTAAATCTCTGTTAACAATCTCATTGATGTGCTCCAGGTAGGTGAGATTCATCAAAATGGCAAAGTAGATGAGGAAGGGAGAAACTTCCCAGTACCTGCCTTGCACAGGGAGGGGATGGAGAGGAAGGGGAACCCTGAGGAAACCCAAGGAGCCTCGTGTGCAGGGCAAGCTGCCGGTGGTTCTGCCACTTCTGCGCCGCTGCTGCTGCTGTTCACTGCTGGTTTGGGTCACAGAAACATGGGACAGGGCTGTGCTGGCACTTGCAGTCAGGCTACTCTTTGCCACAGCTGTGCAAAGCTGTGCGGGCTAACGCTGATGGAGGGCTCAGATTCTGCTGTGGCCGTGTGGGAGGAGAGCTGGCCATGGGGTTTGCACCCATGGGGGAAGCGCAGAATCTGCCCCACGTTCCTTGTCTCCATACAACAGTGACCAGGCTTCTCTCGCTGTTTCGTGGCTAATTGCTCTGTATTGACTTTGTTATTAATCCTGTCTTTAATTCTCCTGGAGTAGGGGGTTGGTTTGCTGCTTGCCAGACTGCATGGGGATGGGACAGAGAGGGTCCTTCTCCTGCGCTTGCTCTGGGAACCGGGGGACTGCCGACAACTTTGTTTTGTTTGGTTTTTTCCTCTTCTTTTTCTCTTCCCTCCCCACCCCCCTTCTCTTTCTTCCTCATGCCTTGTGTCTCTGCAGACCTCTGGTGAAAAAAAGCGTTCTGGCCACGCAGCCAGCAATGGCTTTGCAGGTCACATCAATCTGCCTGACCTGGTGCAGCAAAGCCACTCGCCGGCGGGCACGCCGACCGAGGCCCTGGGGCGAGTCTCCACGCATGCGCAGGACATGGACTCGGTGCCTGAAGTAGGTGGTGGGGGGCTCCTCTTTCTCCTTTGCATCGCTTTTAAACCAAGTATTAACATCTCTGCCCCGTGACGGGGCTCTCCTGCTTTCCTCCCTGGCTTTCTTGGCTCTTCCCTCTCTCCGTTTCTGGTCCACGTGGGTGAGTGTAGTGGAACTATGAGGGAACTGGATGGGTTACTGCTGTAGGGATCTGTGGCTGATGGGAGAAAGATTTATTAGGTCTTTCAAGTTCTGGTGGTGTGACACGAGTGCTGCCAGCTGATGAGAAAGCCCCATTTTTGTTTGACACTTGGATATAAAAGGAAGTGCTGAGAGCCAGTGATGCTGTTAGCTTCAACTGGGCCCAGCTTCCATCTGTGCAACCTCTGATAATTATCATGACTGGAAAGGTTACCAAAAACCAAAACCAACAAAATTCCAGATAGTTCTTCAGAGTAGAAAAAACCTACACACTTTTAAAATCATGTGTTTCCTGTCATGGCAAAATGTTTCTCTCTGGTAGGTGTTTTGCAGGGACATGATTGAACATTAAAATTGTATAAAGTGTGAAAAGTCTTAGTACAAGATGTGACAAATAAATCAAGGGAATTGATGTGTCCTGCTCACCATCCCTAGCTGTGGGAACCAGACACAGTTCTCTTTTCCCATGAGAAATCAACCCATTTGGTGCTAATTAAGCCATTGTATTTAATGTTTTTGTTTCATTTTGTGGATTGTACTTCAAAAGTTCTGCCATCCTATGTTCTTTCATAGAAATGATGTTCTCACTTTATAGTTTACTTTTACTAGCAGTATAAAAATAAAAATTTCTTGGAATTGGGCATTGATAAAACGTAAGAACAGATGGTGCCTGACTCGACCTCAAGTTTTATCCGTTTCCTTGCTGGCATTAAAAGCAGCAGTGAGGGAGTCGATCCTGAAAGTAACACCTTCCACGGTCATCCTGGAGCTGCTGAAACGCAGCCGGGGATTGGGTTTAGATATATTCATTTATAGAATATCGACCAAAAAGATCTTTTCCATTTCTAAAACTGTATTTTTAGAGTTGACTGAGCAGAGAGTGGGTGTGAGTGGAAACTTGGGGATTTTGTTCACGGGCTTCCAGGTGACTCATGCAAGCACGACCTCAGCCTGCAGCTTGATGCTCTTTGTAAGCCACCACACAGCTTTAGAGGCTGTTGAATAGGACCTGGAGGAAGATGAAGTCTTAATATTTAAATATCAGACTTGGAAGCTATTAAAATGTCAGCTTCTGAGGAGAGTAACTGAATGTGAGCAAGGAAAAATGCTCGGTGCATTGGGATGGAGGGTTTCTTCGTAATTCATTTGCTGGAAAGCACCTGGCTCTCAGCTGGAAATCCCTGCAAATACTGAAATCTTCTCTTCCTTAAGTTGCTGTCGTTGTATGGAAAAGACATCCAGCACAGGGAAGAAATCTGTGTATTTCTTGGATAGGAGAGAAGCACAAAGCAGTGCTATCTGTGCCTGCAGCCTTCCCAGCCTGTTAACTCCTTCCATGGGCCTCAGTTACCATGTTCTGTTTAGAAATCCATCCCGTTTCTATGGAAACAGCCAGGCTGTCAGGGAATAGGCTTGGGAGGGAAGCAGGATGTGCAGCCTGGTTTTGGAATGGATGCTGGCTCACCCATGGATGCCAGCCCCAAAATGCTTGGAGAAGTCATGAGCCACGAAGCTGCTCCTACACCTGGTTTCTTGTGTCCCTGAATCCTTTTATGGCCCACTGGAGGACAGGAACAGGCCCAGCCTGGTTTCAGTGGGGATGTGCTGGGGTGGTGATGTTCCCCATGGCACATCTCCCCATGGCATGGGGGACTTGTCCCCGTGGCAGCTGTCACACGGGGTTGTGTCATGGGGAGCAGCCTGGGCTTGGTGACTGGGTGAAAGCTGAGGAAGGTTTATTTCAGAAAAAGAAATAAAGAGAAGAGGAACATGAGCTGTAGTGGTGCTGCAGAGTGAGCTGGTTTTGCTGCTGTTGCAGCTCTAAACTGAGCTCATCCATAAAGCGTGTCCTGGGTAAATGCTGGAGTGGGACGGATGAGCTGCTCAAAGAAAGGGGAATTCACGTCACTGTGACTCCAAAGGCAAGGATTTCCTTTCGCTTGGAAGGAGGTCTTAGCCTCGTTTTCTGCCTTAAAGCAATGGTTTCAAGAAGAAAGCAGTGTGACACTGCAGTTTGTTCATCCTCAGATTCCCTCAGCAGAGTATTGGCTCTGACATTGCCTGCGATACCCTCAGGTTAAGTTTTGTTAACTTAGAGATGCCTCTTTCTGCAGTCCCACTTGAAATGCTGGGGACAGTTTCAAACTGTGCCAGCTGCCCCAGGCCAGGGCTTCACCCAGCACCATCCTGCCAACTTCAGCTGCAATGGGAACGTGGGAAAAGCAAGCCCTTGCCTGCCTGACGTCCCAGAGAGGGTTTAAGGCATGTGTGTGACATGCAGACAAGTGAACAGGTGGATTGATGATCTTGAAGGTCTCCTCCAGTCTAAATGATTCTGTGATTCTCGACTGGTTTTCACCTGCGTTGGCTTTTGCCTCTGGCCCTCTGGCTTCTCTGCTAACTGTCCTCATGGCTGTGCTTCTGCCTGCGAGGAGAGAGCAGAGCCAGGCCCTGCTCCTCCCATTTTCTGTTGCTCACAGACACTCAGAAATCCAATTTAATGTTTGTTTCTGATTAGTTATGGGGAGGAGGAGCAGATGTTCATAGAGGGCTCAAAAAGGGCACCGCAGAGGCAGGCACTGTTTGCTAATTAGAAAGTCTTACATGTACACAGATGCACAAACTTACTGTTATTTCTGTGCTCTGAGCTCTCTCTTTGCTGTTTATTTTCCAGTATGGTATGGGAAGTAGCACCAAAGCCTCTTTCACCCCCTTTGTGGACACCAGAGTGTATCAGACCTCGCCTACCGATGAAGATGAAGATGAGGATGAAGAGTCATCTGCTACTGGTAGGAGGCAATGTGGCCAGTTTGAGATGGGAGGGCCTTGTGGAAAGCAGGTCAGGAAGCCTGAATAACCCCAGTGAACCTCTCTCACATTTCACTCACTCTTGTCCAAAACCAGCTCATGTCTGTATCCTTGCCCTCTCCAGCTGCCACCCAACTTCTCCCCCACCAGCAAAATGCGACCAGAAAGGTCTGGGAGGAAACAGGGAGCAGCAGAAATCCACCCTCCCATCTGCTTGCACAAAATAACGTCTTGTAACACAGCGACTACTCTCCCATCGGGAAAAAACCCACTATTGTCATTCTGTCCCAAAAAAAGAGGTGACACAACAGTTAACCCATCACCCCTCCCTGTCCTCTTGTGATTCCTCGCCAGCCCTGTTCACCAGCGAGCTGCTCAGGCAGGAGCAGGCCAAGCTGAACGAGGCGCGGAAGATCTCGGTGGTGAACGTGAACCCCACCAACATCCGCCCCCACAGCGACACCCCGGAGATCCGCAAGTACAAGAAGCGCTTCAACTCGGAGATTCTCTGTGCTGCTCTGTGGGGTAAGCCCTGGGAGCCCGTGGTGCTGGGATGGGGATGGTCACCGCGGCACCGAGCCCCTGCCCCTGCCTGGCCCCTTCTCCACCCCCCAAGGCTCACGTCCCCCTGCACTCTAGGAGTGACCCTTCCTGTCCACGGGCAGGTCCCAGCCTTGGCTGGGTCGGTCACACTCGTGGTGGCAGCAGAGATGAGCTCGGGGTGTTGTCCTTGGGAGCAGCTGTGGCTCCCGGCGCCCATGGCCCTCTCCTCTCCAGGTGTGAACCTGCTGGTGGGCACGGAGAACGGCCTGATGCTGCTGGATCGAAGTGGGCAAGGCAAGGTCTACAACCTCATCAACAGGCGGCGATTCCAGCAGATGGACGTCCTCGAGGGCCTCAACGTCCTCGTGACAATATCAGGTGCTCCTCTCATGTTCTCACCCCGTCATTCACCAGCTTGGCCACAAGCCCCGAGTGGTTCCAGCTCCCACCAAACCTGCTCACTGGTGTCAGAGGGAAGCTCCCTGGGGAGATGGAGGTGGTTTATTTCAGAATTAAATGAGTTAAATCTGCCTTCAAGAGAGTTTGCTCCCTTCACCTGCTGACTGCACTTCATCTCCAGCCTCCTTTAGCAGGGAAGGGGAGGTGCAGGATGCAGGCAGGTGGCCCAGTAAGGCAGGTGGTCACAGCTTGAGGGGGCAGAGAGCTCTGCTTTTGGCTCTGTTTGGCTCTGGCTGAGGGAGCCATCATCCATGGCTTCAGATTTCCAGTTCAGACCATGGCTGTGCTCAGGCTGTCCCAAGCATTGTGAGGGCCACAGGCTTTTCACTGTCCCCATGTTTAGCTGGGAGCTCCAGAGTGCTCATGTCAGGCTCTTGGGGTGATTTCTGGCAAAAAAAAAGCAAAACCTCTGTAGTCCAATCTACCAGGAGAGCACCCAGCATCCTCCTGCAGAGCAGCCCCAAGGAGCACACAGGTGACAGAGCCAGGGCAGAGCCTTCTCCTGCTGATACCTGTCCCACAAAGCTCACGGAGGGCAGCAAGAGAAGTGCTCATTAGGAAACTGCTTGGTATCATCCTTCTGTTTACTTTCACATTGTTAACACCCCCTGGCCCTGCTCTGCATTCACCTGCAAATTCCTGCTCCCTCCATCCAGGCAGAGCTCCAAACTCACTGCTCCATCATTTACCTGGTCTGCAGCTCCCCTGTGGTTTTGGGATACAGCTGTGGGGATAAGGGGTTTAGGACAGCTGGAAAATGAGTGGGGCGAGCACCAAACCCCAAGATGATACCGAGAATGACTCCTGGGGACTTGTGGAAACCTGTGAGCAGACAGGGTTCATCATTTGGGTCCTGTCCCACCAGGCTCAGTGTGGGCTGTGTCCTGTCCCTGTAACGGAGGCTCTGCAGCCACAGGGATTTTGCAGCCGTGCAGAAATTTGGCAGCCCCTCAGCACTGCAGAGCGCAGCACCAGGCTTGCTGGCAAACAGCAGTGCCTGTTGCAGGCCAAGGAGCTCCTGTCTCATCTCCAGGGTGGAATTAATGTTGTATGAAGGAGAGGAAAGGGAAGAAACCAGGTAGCTGAGTGGCTGGATAAGCTTTGAGCTGTAGGAGGGTTGGGGTCAGTGCCCCACTGAGACCCCATTGTCCCTCTGTGACCTCTGATTTATAGGAAAAGGAATATTTCCAGCCTGTGGGAAGCAAAAGCCTGGCTTTTCCAGTGTCTGCCTGCAGCCTGCGAGACAGAGGGCTGGGCTTTGCTTTCCATATATTTCTTCCCAAGGAAAAGCCCAACGCAACAACTAAACTACTATTTTCCATTACTATTTATATTACTTTTATCATGGAATGGACTTGAATTCTATCATCTTGTGGTTGAAAATAAGCACTGAAACCTCAAGATGGCCCCTGCAAACGTGCTCTGACAGGGACATTTCCTTGGCCAACAGGAAAGAAGAACAAGCTGCGTGTGTACTACTTGTCCTGGCTGAGAAACAGGATTTTACACAATGACCCTGAGGTGGAGAAGAAGCAGGGCTGGATCACAGTTGGGGACCTGGAGGGATGCATCCACTACAAAGTCGGTGGGTGGAAATAAATGTCTGAAGAGACGTGGTTTTGTTCTCTAGTCTTAGGTCTGACCTGACAATTTGATATTAAAAGTATGGGTAGACCATAGCCACAAGTAAATTTGGAATTCATCTTGATGCAATAGGTGGACTCTATGTAATGAGAATCAACAGAGGGATGGCCTGAGAAGCTGTACCAGGAGATTTGTTGGAAAGAGAGTGAATGTTTTTAAAATTGGGTTTGTTTTTATTTTAGTGAAATATGAAAGAATCAAGTTCTTGGTGATTGCCTTAAAGAACGCTGTAGAGATCTACGCTTGGGCTCCTAAACCATATCACAAGTTCATGGCATTTAAGGTACGTTTGTCTTTTACACTCTGTAATTGTAAATACATGAGATTTCTGTACTCTGCAGAGCAGAAAAGCTTTTTGCTTGTGTAGCTGAGCTCCTCAGGATGCCTGGCAGGCATGGGAGACGGGATCCTCGCTGGCTGAAGAGATTGGATACGTTCTGCTTGTGGCCAACAATGAAGTGTTATTATTAGTTTATGCTAGCAGGCTTTACTTGAGGAATTTGCAGAAAGCTGATTAAATGCATATGAGTAAAATTGAGTTGGGGATTTTGGTGGGTGTATTTTGTGGGGTTTTTGTGTTTGGGTTTTTTTTTTCCCTCTGACTAATTTTTAACATGCAGTACAAAAATAGGCTGGCATGATTTTCTGTTTTCATTTTGCAAGGTCCTCTCCCCTTCTGCAATGTGGATTCTGTTTCAAAACAGAAAGTTTGGGAGAGTGACCCACTCTTTCTCTCTCCCTTTTCACCTCAAAACCTTGGTTTCCTCAGGGAGCCCTTCCTCCTCTCCAACCTGCCAGTGGGTATTTTGTACTCAGTCATTTAGAGCACTTTTCATCCCAAGCTCTGTGCAGAGACGAGTCACACAGGGCAGTGCCTTGTGGAGATGTTCCCACTGAGTAATCTCATTTTACATCTTTCCAACACAAATGGACTGAGGCAGTATTAGGTCACATTTGCTTTTTGTGAACAAAAGCCAGAATAAATGGGCTCGATGACATGGAGAGCTCAGCAGAATCAGAATGGCCTGGGACCCAACTTCCATGGGCTCCGAGGGTGCTGGTTGATGCTTCTGGTGCTGCTCCTGCAGCCTGGGGGGATGAACATCCTTGCCTTGCCTTGTAGGCAGGGATCTGTCGGGAGAGAGGGAAATGCCACCTGCTAATTTTCCCTGTGAGGAATCAGAGTGATCCCTGCACAGAGTGCCAGCAGCCCTGTCCTCTCCCCATGGGTGTTTCACTGTCCTGCTGAGCACCTAAGCCACGGGGACATTGATCCATGGCCAGGTTTGGTCCCAGCCTTGATGCAGCAGGTTAGATGGAGCAGAGAAAAGTAGGTCTTTGCTAACCTGACTCATTTCAGCTGCCCAAACCAGAGCGGTGATCCCTGCCAAGAGAGGAGGTGGGTGGTCACGGATCTCTGCGGAGAGAGGCTGAACACACTCTCACGTAAAATTGAGCTGTCGCCTTCCTTTAGAGACTAAATCCTTGTGCTGGCCTCGGGCTCCTGTGAGAGAGAGCTGTGCTTGGCAAGGGTGGGCACTGATCTGCCAGGATGGCTGAATACCCTCTGAGGCATCTGACAGGGGAACAGAGAGGCAAGAGTATAAATAACCACATATTTAGTAGGAAACACAGTCAAACAAATGTGATTTCAAAACCATATCATGCTGCTGCGACGGGGATTTGTTGGTTTTCTGTGATGCTCATGGAAGGGATTATAAAAGTCTTTTGCAGATCTCCAGCACAAGCCGTTGCTCGTGGATCTCACTGTAGAAGAGGGCCAGAGGCTGAAGGTTATCTTTGGATCCCACACTGGTTTCCATGTGATTGATGTAGATTCTGGGAACTCCTATGATATCTATATACCATCTCACGTGAGTACACGGGCAGTGCTGCTGCCTGAGGAACACAGGTCACCAGCGAGGTTTGTACAGGCTCCCAGGGGCTCAGAAGGGGGGACCAGTGATGGGTGTGACACTCCCCGGTGCTGTCCTCACTTAAAGAGGACTCAGAGCTGTCACATGCTTCATGTTCATCATTTGCACAGGCTGTTTCTGTCCTTGTGCAGGAGCAGTAAAGTTTAAGGTTGCCATGTCCCACAGAAAGGAGAATCTGTCTGTACACTGCATTACTGCATCTCTGTAGGATTTTCTTGTTGGGTCATTTAAGCTCCATCTCCATGCTGTTCACCCCAGATAAATTGATCTAGGGGAAACTGTGTCGCTAAACAAATCCAGGAATTGTTGAATCTGATCCAAGCAGCAGTCTCCTCTGTGAGAACTGGCAAGAGCAGAGGCAGAAATACTGGGGCAGTTTGGGATGGTTTTGTGTTGTCTTAGCTATGGAAAGGTAGACCTGGGTGGAAAGTCAGTGTAGCTGCCCTTGGAGCTAGAGGGTGATTGCTAAAAACCAGGATATTTCCTCCCTAGGACTGCCTGTAAAATTCTGAGTTTATTTACCTTGATTTAAACTGGTGATGGATTCACTGGCTCAGTCACTCACTTGTGTTCCAGCCAAGTGTCAGCCATCAGTCTTGGGGGTGTGTGTGTTGTGATCTGCCTGTAATTGCTGAACCTGTTTATCCTTGCTGTGTCAGACAGCTTTGATGGCAGGGTAAACATGACAGTTTATTCCCCTTCAGGCTTATCTCTGAAAGCCAGTGCCTGTGTGGGGAATGGAGGGAGGGCTTTGTTCTCTAGTTGGTTTGGGCTTTTTTCCCCCAAGGCTCTGCTCCCTTCCCCCTTCCCCTTTCTCCATTCAGTGTAATTGTGACTCTCAGGGTCTGTTTCACCTGCAGATTCAGGGCAATGTTACTCCTCACGCCATTGTCATCCTGCCCAAGACGGACGGGATGGAGATGCTGGTGTGCTACGAGGATGAGGGTGTCTATGTGAACACCTACGGGCGGATAACTAAAGACGTGGTGCTCCAGTGGGGAGAAATGCCTACTTCCGTGGGTAGGTCAACCCTTCCTCTTCACCTGCTTAAAATACAAGCCACAAGTAAGATGAGGAGTTGAGAATGCTGAGATGGAGTCATTTGGGCTTCTATCAAAGGGGATTTCCCTCAGCCAGCTCTGAGATGCTAAATTTCTACCATTTGGTCCTCTATGATAAAAGCAAGTGATTTCTTGAAGATTTGAACTTTTTGAGTATGAGATAAGTATAAGATAAATGTAAGATAATGCAAGCTGTTGCACTGGTGGGATACTGTGTTGAGTGGAGCGGGGCTGGGTGGGGAACTGGGAGCCCTTGTGTTGCTTTTCTGGCTCTGCTGTTGCTCAGCTCCACAACCCATGGAGGCAGAACACTGCCCAGCTCCTCACCTTCCGAAATCGGAAGAAGTGATGCTGCTTCTGTTTAATCAGCAGTTTCTGGATGAAAAGTGCTCTGAAAAGGCTGCTGTCCCTGCAGGCACACGCGGGGCAGAGCTCTGCCATTGATCTGCTTAGGCTTTGAGTAACAGCTGATGAGAGCTTTTCTGCTCATTGAATAATATTCAACTCAACACAAGTTGTAACACCTGCCAAATGCTTCCTTTTGACAGCCTACATTCATTCCAATCAAATAATGGGCTGGGGAGAGAAAGCTATTGAAATCCGGTCAGTGGAGACAGGACATTTGGATGGAGTATTTATGCACAAGCGAGCTCAAAGGTTAAAGTTTCTATGTGAAAGAAATGATAAGGTAAGTCCACTTCAAAGCTTGTATCTGTGCTGCGAGCTACAAGGTGCTTTTAGACCTTATGTCTGGTTTGTCTTGGGGTTAATAATTAATCTGAAGGTCCTGTTTAATAAGAAGTGCCCATAAGCTTATTCCCAGTTAATTTTCTCCAGTGGATGGAGACCTCAGCCTGCAAGATCTCTTCCATGTCTAGCTGAGATCTGCACTGGCTTGGCTTGACTTTCTCCCAGTTCTTTCATCTGAACATTAAATTGAGGCTTCCAAGTGAACTCTAAAAGTTGAGTAGCAGCAAAGGTGTGTAAGTGACCCTGATTTGAGCTCTGGTGCAGAAACATTTTGATGCATCTTCAATTCTTTTCCTCTGCAGCCTTGTCTGTTTCTGTGGACAGCAGTGATAAATACTGCTCTGGAGGGTCACCAGAGCTGCATGGTTGTCATGTAGATGACCCCTGCCACAGGTGTTGCAAGGAGGGCAGGGAATGAGGAGAAACTGCTGGAGGAAAAGGCATATTTGCATGGAAGGGATGGTCAAATGCCGAAGTCTGTTTCTGCTGGTGGTGTTCCCTCCACTCACAAGGTTTCACTAGGATAAGTCAGGACCAAGCAGGAGGGAGATCTTTCATAATGAACACGATCACAAAACCAGTGAAGAAACCGGTTGCTGTGTCCCCAGAGCAGGGTTTAATAATGTGCAGTAAATGAGCTTTGAGGCCATGATCACTTCAGTGAACAGCTGCTCATTAGCCAAGCACTGCCCTACCTGGGGCATGGAGTTAGGCTGAACCTCTGCAGGAAAATGTATCCTAACTTTGCAGTTGAGTATGTCATGGGAAGCTGCCCAACAAGCTGAATTTAAGTTTAATTTAAGTGTACTCTAATTCTAACAAAGCTGGAAAAAAACCACCTTGATCTTTCTAAAATACTGGAACCAACTGATCACTGATGGGTTTGAAATACTAAACCCAGTTGTTTCTCTTTCTGGAGAACTGGTTAAACTGGTAAGATTGAGTAATTTTTGGTTTTAATAAGGACAGAGGCTTCAGATTGTTCGTTTCAATAATTGCAAATTATAACTTACTTCTTTTTTAAGAGTCCCGTTGGGATCAAATGCTGGTGGATCCTGCCAGAAGCACCAAACACCCTGTTCTTCACACAGAGCCCTGATACGTTTCTGTGCTTTGAGCATGTTGAAGGGAAGTTGTTTTCCTGGGCTTTACTTTCAGGAATAGCTGAAATACCACGACTAACTTTTCCAAAAGAAGCCATTTCAGACTGAGGCAGATATCGACCCAAATGGTGAATGTTTAGCAAGGTCCAGACCACTGACAGCAGTTTTTTGTTAGTACTTCATAATAAATGATGCTGTGGCAGTAAAATGCGATAAACCTGGTATTTTTAAGGCATTTTAAACTCTTTTTGGTAGTGAGGGAGAAAGAGGTTTAATTACTCCATTTACTAATGAGTGGCTCAATTTAATCCCAGTCTGGCATGGGCTAGCTCCATCCTCTGAGTATTAATAAGGGTTTTTTCCTTCCAAACAGGTATTTTTTGCATCGGTGAGATCCGGAGGAAGCAGCCAAGTGTTTTTCATGACCCTCAACAGAAACTCCATGATGAACTGGTAACAGAGGAGCACTTGGCACTCACCACCATGGCATTATTTCTAATTTAAAGGACATTAAACACGTGGACTAACACTGTAGAGGCAGGTGCGGAGGGCGCCGAGGAACCCCCTCCCCACGCTCCCCCGGCGCCGCCAGCCCCGGGGCAGGGACTGCAGCCAGGGATGGACTTTCACGCTTGGACCCCCCGAGGTCTCCTGATTACGCTGTGTTATAGTGGGTTATGAGTTTTCCTTTATTTTATTTTATTTTATTTTATTTTTTAGTTTTACTTTTTCTTTGTCCCCTACTTTGTAAGAACGGGGAAAGAAACAGTGTCAAAAAGTCTGTTTTTAATTCTGTCTGCCTGCTAGCATCAAATATATAGTATGTTGTAAAGTTACCAATTAAATCTGGTGAGAGACAGCACAATAAATGTACCTTTTATCTTTGTGATGAAGGCCATAACCATATAGCTGGGTAATTTTAGAAATCTTTTGCCTTCACCAACATTTACATGTTGCTTTTGGCAGCAACGGCTTAACGGATTTTTAAAGAAGAGAAAAAATAATAGGTTTTTTTCCCCTCTTTTGGGAAATGGATTTTAAATGGCTAAACTACTAGCCTTAGACTAATAAAAATCAGCTACCATTTTTGTCAAGTCTGTCAATCCATATTTCTATATGGATCTTCACATAATGGTGTGTCTTGATAGGGACAGAGGTGCCATTTCTTGTTGCTCCGGAGGTGCCCGTGCCCGCCGGCCCCGGGGCTTTGCCACGGGCACCGGGACAGGGGATCGGAGGAGGAGAGGACGGCGGAGCGGTCGGAGGAGCCCCTTGCTCGCCCCTGAGGGGGATTTGTGGCCGCAGACGGCTCCCGGGATGCCGTGGGCACCGGGCCCCGCTGCCGAAGCCGGCGCAGGTTGTGGGCGCTCATTTCCCCCGAGTCCGGAGCGGGCACTGGCGTGCGGAAGCAGCCAGCACAGGGATGGGGACCACGAAACAAGCTGCCTGTCCCCCACATTGCTGGATTGGGCTTGTAAAGAGCTTAAAAAAAATATATATATGTGTGGTTTCTTCGGCCAAGGGTCTGAATCTACTTGTTTTCCACCCCCTCCACTCCCTAGGAATTACCCAACATACAGTGAAAGACAACATCTGTGCCGAACCGTGTGTGTGTGTTTAGTTCAGGTTGAATCGTGTCCTTATAAACTCTGCTCAGTTGATTTCCGTTTTCGGTGCGTATCTGGGGTTTTCTTTCTCAGTAGCTGCAAGCATGGCCGCCTGTGGTGTTGGGGTGTCGCATAACAAGGTCTGTGTTGCTGGTTTTAACCTACCTCGTTTCGGTTGGGGTTTGTTTTTTGGTTTGGTTTAGTTTTTTTTTTTCCGTTCCGCTGTCGATCACAGCGCTGTTACCTCCAGCGACATATAGAGAGCTTAACTGGCAATCTTGGTGTACTCAGTAACGATGGCTTTATTAAAAAATGATTAAATCAACAGGACTTGGTCAAACTTGAATCTTTATCAAGGGTAAGAGGTGATTTGGGGTGGCAGGGATGGGATGGGCCGGGCCACCCTCGCCTAAAGCATTGTGTGGGCAGGGTGTCAGGGCTTGGTACCACAGGGATTGCCAGCGGTGGGACTCCCAGGATGTGGAGTCCAGGGAAAAACAGGTGGGATGTGCTTTGTGGTGCTTTCTTCCAGCACCAGGCACCCTCCCCCTGGGCTGGTGCAGCCTGCAGAGTGTAGGGATGGCCACAGGACCACGATACTGGTATTCAAACCCCATGCAAATCCCATCACCAACACTGATTGCCACCAGCTCTTTGTATTTTCATTGTGGTTAAAATACAAATCAAATAAAGCCCAGAGCTTTTATTGTGTTGCAAACTGATAACTGTTTCGGGGTGTTTTTGTTCTACTTCAAGTGACAAATGCACAGCTTTGGATGATTTTTGTTATTATGGGAGTTTGGGTACAGTGATGAAATAGAAGGAAGTCATTGAGTTTAAACGACTCAGGTGGTTTGTGAATGTATTTTTTTAAATCTCAGAATCATTTGAAACAAAAATCACAAGAAGCCAATACTACCACCGTCTTGTCTATGGCATGTGTGTATGGAGATAACAGAGCAAATGCTTTTCTGGTGCCAACCACAATAAAACACAAAACTTCACCATTAAGGCATGCCTTTTATGTTTGGGTACATAAAACCTGGGGTTTTGGAGGACATGGAGGTAAAGGAGATTTTCAGGGCTCCCAGTCACGGTGCTCTTTGTGTGGAGACTCTTGGGAAGGTAGTTTTGGAACAGGATGACTGCAGGGAGGTGGGACATGTCCCTTATGATGCTGCCCAGCCGTGAGCAGTGGCCAAGGGATGTTGTGATGGACCTTCACCACCTGAAAACTACTCTTCTACAAAATCAACTCACGGTTATTATAAAGACATTTCCCCTCCAAATGTTACAAGCTTTGATTTGCTTGTCTTTTGCTAGAAGTAAAATGTGCTTATGGTTGATCAGTGCTCTCAGAAACTACTTATTACTAGTGTTTAAAGAAATAAAACCTGGGGCTCATTTAAAAACCCTGTTTCTGGGACTTTTTGCCCAGGAAAAGAAATTTATTTGTTCAGCTGTGCAGTGCTGCAGAAGGAAAAAACAGTAATGTCTGTGCATGCAGGGGTCGCTTGAGCCTGTTGCAGATTCAATTATTTACAGAGTTGCTGTGAAATATTGTATAACTTCAGGGATGAGTCATGGTAAATGGAAGAAAAGCTCTGAGAGCTGGCAGGAGGCCATGCAAGGGCCCTGGTTAGCTCCACCACCCTGGGGAGATGCTGGGTACCACTGCCAGGTGAAGGATGCTCAGAGGTAAGGCTGCAGCAGCTACTTGTGGGAACTGAATCTTTTCAAGCCTGTTTCAGAATTATCATCAAATGGCCTTTTTCTTGTTGTGAGATGGTTTGGGGGTTGACACCATGTATTTTGGGACAGAATGGGGATGTTCAAGGTGACCTTGGCCCCAAACCCAGAGCTGGACTGGTTGCTGGAGATGGTTGAAGTTGTGCTGCAGTTTCATTGTCTCGGTGTGAGCCCACTTAAGGTCCTTCCCTGCTTGTGCAACAATTTGATGCTCTGTCACTGGGGCCAGCGTGAGCATCGTGTGGGCTGGCAGAGACTGAATCTGTCTGTTCCCAAAGGTGTGGGGTGGAGCTCCATGCCTGTGTCCAGGGTAAGCCACCCACCTGGGCACAGCTCTGAAGAGATCCAGCAGAGATTTCCTCAGCAATAAGGATGCAGTTCCTGGCACAGGATGCCTGTCACGGCCCTGCAGCATCCGTGTCCTGCCCTGTGCTGCCACTTCTGTCCGTGCAGTGGGGACCTGCAGCAGGAGAGGTTTGCTGGGTTTGCTTCCCAGTTTTTCTGTTCTGGGAGATGCTGCACCAGCCAGAACTGAGGGGGGTGGGAAGGGGCTCATTAACCTCTGGTATCTTTACAGCAGTGCTGTAAATGTGCCAAATTCTCTCTCCTAAATGTGTTTTATCAGCCTGAGCTGCTGTCTCACATGTGGCCCCAGCACTGCTGCCTGCCCCAGCTGAAGGGCTTAAGAGAGGATAAATGAACACATAATTTTGGTTTTTTGCCAGCCACTGATATGCTACATCAGCCTGCTCTTAGAGAGCCAGAGTCTTGCAGACCAGATCTACCTTTTTTTCTTTGTTTTGGTTCATGGCATTCTTTTCCTTTTTTTTTTTTTTAACATCAAAGCTGTCTCTGAATGACCCAGAGGCAGTAAAATGGGTGTGCAAATTACCCCAGCACCTGGGGATAGCCTCACAGCCCCTCTGGAGTCTTTGAATTCCTTCCACTGAGGTGACAAGCATGTTCAGCTTTTCAAAAGCAGAGCCCCACCATAAACTTTGCTTTTATCACCATTGCTTTTATCACACAGCATAAGATTATCAACACCACCAATTACAGTACACACAACATAGAGTAGGCAATAAGCGTGGCAATTCTGCCTAACTAACATCATGCACAGTTCTTGCATTTTGTTATTTAAATAAAGCATTAGCAATAATGCAGGCACTGTTGTTTGCCAATCACCTAACCCCTGCCTGGCCAGGCTCACCAGCTGTGGGATGGGTCAGCGTTGCTCTGGGCTGTGCTGTGCCACTCTCAGCACCCTCTGGACTGTGATCACAACTGGCTGTCAGATGTGAGAGAGATCTGATGGGCTGGTCATTCACCCTGGTGGAGCCAGGCCTGATTCTCTGTCCCGTAGGAACAAAATGCTTCTGTTTTCCAAGGTAACAGCGCCTTTGGGAAGTGATTGCAGTGAGAGGAAGATTTACACACCAACCTTTCCCATCCATGAGCCTCGGGACCAGCCTCAAGCTGGCCTCTGCTAATCAGCACATCCACATCCAGCCCCCTGTTCTGTGAAACACAGGGTCTGGAGTCTGTTAGTGCCACTGAGAGTTCAGTATGTGCTGAAATTGCCTGGGGCCAGGCTGTGGAGGAGTGTGTCACAGCCCAGCTGGCACCAGCCAGGGGCTCAAAGGCACAGGTGAAGCAGCCCTAGCACTGGGTCGCTGCATCTTGCCTGGCAGGGAGGCTGAGAGGGGCCAGGGAAGGATGGGAAAGCCCCCCATCTTTTTGCTAGCAGACCTGGCCAAGGGATACATGTGGCTGTGGGGCTTCCAGCCTTTGGCATCCAAAGTTTCCATGGAAGTCGAAGGGCTGCTCCTGGGGAGGCGAGTGCTGTTCACCGCTGCCTCCCCAGCAGCGCTCCCGCTGCTCCACCCTGTCTGCAGGAAGCCGGATTACAGGAAGGTTCTGCTCTAAGCAGCAGCAGGGAGGACATGGAAAGGGCACCCTGCTCGTGGGATGTTGGTGGCCTTTGATCCCTCCAACTCCAGTAGGACAGGAAGAATACGGAAGGAAAGCATCATCCTCTTTTGGCCAGGCACCTGCAACAGGATGGGGATCCCAGAGGGGTACATGGGAATCCTGGAGGGGGACATCTGTCCCGGCAAGGATTTCACAGTGCCTGAGGGTTTCAGTTTGGGGTCTCATTTTTTTTCTGATTCAAGCTTGAGCAGCCTGGTAATTGTCAAATCCTGCCAGTCCCATTGTGAAGGTATTTAACTGCAGTGCAAAGAAACTGCTTGTAAATGCCTGGGTATCCACACACAGCGAGCAAACAAACACCACTGGCAAAGATCTCAGCAGGAAGGACAAATATTGGGGAAAACTAAAAAGCTCAGCCCTTGGGGCCCTTCCTGTCACAGCTACACCAGCCCAAGAGGGGAATGTAGGTGCTGTGGCTGGAATCAAAGCCTGCTTAATGCAATGACCTTTCCTCTTCCAGTTAAAGTTTTACTTTACTGGAGACCAGTGCAAAGATTAGTGGTCTTACACTCATCTTTGTTGTTTTTTCTCTTGCTCTTCCTCTGTAGAAAGTACATTTTGTGCCCATGTGAAGCCTGGCTGACTGAGAGCATTATCCAATGAGTGCTGTAACTTGGCTGCTGGACCCATCAGGGGCTGATCTGGAAGATAATGACTTTAATCAGCATTAATCACCTTCCCGGCTGACTCAGATTTTGGCACAGTCTGCTACCGTTAAGGATGCCACTGTCCCCCAGCCCTGCAGCTCCTCTCTCTGACCATGTCAAGGACAGCAAAGCCCAAGCCAGAGCGAGACCAGCTCAGACCAGCTTGTGCAGATGTGCAAAGTCCATGAAAACTGAGTGAGCCAAGGCAAAAATACTTGGCAGCATCATTAGTATTTGGCAGCATTGGCAGTATTTCCCAGAATCCACAATATCTGACAGTGCAGCCATCAGCTGGTAGTGCTGAAAAGTTCCGTGTTCACGCCACTGTGGGATTTTTAATGAAAGCCTCTTTCATTGTAATATTCTGGGTAATTTTGCTATGTTTTATGTCCATATACACACACAGCTGTCTCTTCTGATAGGTGTGTGCTGGCATTAGAGCTGCCTGCTGGGGGGCTCTGTGTGTGCGGGTGTCTGTGTATGGATACAGAGAGACCTGTATACATCTGTGTTTATATGTGGCTCTGGATGTGATATACACACATGAATATATTTTAAAGCAGGTGCTAAGTGCTATTTAAATAAAACAGTCATTTTCTAGCTGCTTTGCTACATGTGCTGGAGAAGTTTCTTCTCCCTGATTCAGCAAGAGGACTGTGATGTGACATGTACACCCAGTGCAGAAGCCGAGGAAGGTGTTGAGCATCTCAAAACAGGCTCTAGCGTGTTCTCAAGCCCCTGGCATGTCACATTTCCAACTGTTCAGCTGAGAGACAGCCCTAAATCAGCCCTGCAGCTGGATCATTTGAATTTTCCAGATCCACTCTATGTCTTTGCAGGTCTCCCATTGTTTCATGTGTGTCCCAAACACGGGGATTGGTGGTGGCTGCTCTGAGCTGAGCAGTGGCCAAATAATGCGTGGAAGACTTGGGTTTCTCATTAACTTCAGAGTTGATATAGTCCCAACAGAGCCTTCATCTCAGCTCTGCTGTCCCTCCTTCCCTGCCCAAGCCCTCACCTCGCTCTGCAGCCCAGGACAGTGACTGTTCCCAGGAGGAGGGCAGAGGAGCTGCGGGGTGGATGAGAAAAGGAAAATGCAGACAGAGAAGGTAATCATGGCTCACCGGTATTTTTGCACTAGACTTTCTAGTGAAATGACTAGAATTTCTGCAGGAGCACAGGACTCAGCAATCCCTTGCAAAACCAAAACCAACCAAAAAAAAATCCCCTCCGCTAATTAATTGTGCACAGGGACAAAGGGGAAAAGGGCCAAGGGGTTATCTTTTATTTTTAAGAGCTCTGTTGGCTCATTGAATAACTTTAACTGTGATGGGAAGAAAAAATACTTGAAACAGTGCTGCTGAAAAATACCCTTTTGGTGTTTTTCTCCCAGCTGTTGTGCTCCAGGGGTGGGGATGGGGCATGACACACTGCTGCTGCTGCTGCTGCTTCTTGCACTGCTGTGCTGGGCAGCGCTGTGGCTCCTGCGAGCTCCAGGGCAAGGACGGGCAGTGCAGCAGGGAGTGCTGGACTGTCACTGTGGGGCAACACCACCCTGCCCCTGGGGGCCTGATCCTGCCTGTCCCCAGGGGTTTTCCTTCTCCTTTGGGGAGAGCTAACCACCTGTGCTGCTGCAGCAGCACCCCTGGAAGCCACTGTCCCAGGCAGCTGGGCAGCAGGGTCCCTTGGGACAGGGATGGGATGCAGCCCTCCCCCAGTTTTGGGCACTGCTAGGACTGTACGATGAGGTTGTTCTTTGCTTCCTACCCCAGCACCTCACGGGAACCTTGGTCCTCTCGGTCTTCACCGCGGTGTTGGGCTTCTTCCAGTATGGCTACAGCCTGGGGGTCATTAACGCCCCCCAGAAGGTAAGTTGAGCCCCTCAAGCTGTGCATGGCCAAGGAACTACGGCTTCAGGGCAGCCAGGGCCGGTTTGTCCCTTGCAGAAGCCCTCAGGAGGGCTCTGTCCCTTCCCAGGCAGTTTCTCCCATGGAACAAAGCCCCCACGACAAGGCAGTGGGGTGAGAACACAGCCAGGACCGGGCTCTGCACGTAATGGAGCTGTCCCCACTGCAACACGGTCTCTGTGCCCGCACCCCCCCACCAAATCCAGTGCCAAATCTGGACACCAAGCTCACCCAGCCCTGGGAGGGGGGATGCTCTGTGCCTGCCCTTGCGGCCCCTCCCTACTGGGGTCTGGGTGTTGTGGAGCTGGGGGGACCCCATGATTTCACCCCTGCAGAGCCTGCAATGAAAAGTTTTTCCTGAGGCAGAAAAAAATCCAAACCAGGGGTTGGGGTGGTTATAGATCCGAGCTGACGGCGTTTTTCGTCCTTGCCTGTCACAGGTGATAGAAGCGCACTACGGGCGCGTGCTGGGCATCGTCCCCCCAGACAGATATGCCACTAATGCCTCTGGGGAGGATGGCACGTTCCTCCAGGCGGGCACAGAGGGCACACTCCCACCCCTGACTGACATCAGCGAGGATCTCGCTACCTCCCCACACATCCTCACCATGTACTGGTCCCTGTCCGTGTCCGTGTTTGCCATCGGCGGCATGGTCTCCTCCTTCACCGTGGGCTGGATCGGCGACCGGCTCGGGAGGTGAGAGGCTTGTGTGTGCTGTGACTCCGTGCCACAGCCCAAACCCTTCTGATTGATTTTTCCCATAGAACCATTTCCTCCCTGTAGAAATACAATTTGTGTTATTTTTCCCAATTTAGGAAAAAAAAGGGGAAAAATCTTCCAATTTCCAAAATATGGTTTCAACCATCACAGAGGTTTTGGGCCCACTAAAATCCTCAGTTACAAATCAGACATTTTATTGCAACTTGAGCATTTCAGACTTCAGCTGACGAGCAGCCTTGATCAACTTCTGAATTCCCCCTTTTCTTTCCATGGCAAAAGGAAGAGGAGGGCATCTGAATGGCATTTGCACAGGATGTACAGTATAATCTATAGTACCATTTTAACTACTCTGATTGCACCCTGGCCCTGTATTTTGCAGTGCCTACAATCATTGTTTTTCCCCTGTAGTGCTGATTAAATCACTTCATAGCTCCTCTTGTGTGTTGCAAAGGCTGCCTTGGCTGAGCAAGGTGCCAGAGGAGCTGTGCTGCTGCTGCCTTGCAGGGTGAAAGCCATGCTGGTGGTGAACGTCCTTTCCATCGCTGGGAACCTCCTCATGGGGCTGGCGAAATTTGGGCCATCCCACATCCTCATCATCTCTGGGAGAGCAGTCACGGGGCTGTACTGCGGTGAGTCCAGGCTGGGTCAGCCACTGAAAGCAGCTCCTTGGTAGCATGCTCCAGGGCTGCAGTTCAGAGCTTCCTGTATTTTTTAATGCTTTTTTTAGTTCAGACAGGGTTTCAAAGATGGGAGTTTCCCTCTTCTCCCTGTGTCTGCCCTTCTCGATCCAGGATCTTTCCCAGAAATACTTGGGTTGGCTCTATCATATGTTCATTTTACATATCTTAGAAAGGAGCAGGTCCCTCTGTATCTCGAGGATGGGTCTTGCTGGTGGCTGCTGTAAGAGTACATCATTAGCCAGGCTGGTTAACAGGTTCCCTAGACAGAGAGCACAGGAGCACTGTGCACAGAGAGGGTACTAATAATATGAAATTACATTAGAATTAGGTTAGAAATAACAGCTCTTTATCACTGTTACTGGTATGCAAATACAATACTCCACTCCGAGGTTTCAAGGCAAGTTTTAAGAAAGCTCTTTGCCCTGTGATAACTTCTCCCAGCAGACAATCCCTGCTCTGTGCTCTGATGTGTGTGTTCAAGCAAACAGGCTTCCCCGTTTCGGGCTCTGAATCCAGGGACAGCCCAGCACCTTTCCAAGGTGCAGGTGGTTCCCAGCCAGGCATAAGGGGCTTGGTGGGGTGTGGGGTGCAGCACACAGGCTCCATCCTCCTTCCCCGTTTGGGAAGTGGTTTCTGCTGGGTGCTGAGCTCGGTCTAGAAGCGGTGACACCCGCGTGTCCTTGGTGCAGGGCTCTCCTCTGGCCTCGTGCCCATGTACGTCAGCGAGGTCTCTCCTACGGCCCTTCGAGGAGCACTGGGGACACTGCACCAGCTCGCTATCGTCACAGGTATCCTCTTCAGCCAGGTAAGAAGGAAAACACACACATCCAGAGAGGGTGTTTCAGTGATTAGGAAGATCCAGTTATATAATGGGGTGTTGTTCACCATTCCACCCCAAAACTGAAGGAGTGTGCAAAACAATCTGCTCTAACGGGGTTAAACCCCTGCCTTGAGTAAGAGGTGTATTTCTCAAGTATTTATCAAGAAATAAAAAACACTTCTGCAAACAATTTCTCCTCTCCTTGAGGAAGTTTTTTTCAGCATCTCATCAGCATCAGGCTGGATTCTGAGCATGAGATGCCTGATAATCAGGTTCTCAAAAATTACTTCTTCAGGGAAGCAGGGAGCCCAAAGTCCCCATCAGCACTGCCCACCACGGCACAAGTCCCAGCTACACAACAGGTGGGCACATAAATGTACAGAAAACAAACACATCCAGAAAAATAACTGGTTTTTGCTTCCACTTTTCTTCCAGCTTGTCACTTCAAAACACCATAGTAGTCAATCGCTTTCTTTTCTTAGGGTGCAAATGATCCATTCAAATATGCCTCGATTATTCCAGGTCCTTGGACTAGACTTTCTCCTGGGCAATGACGAGATGTGGCCCCTGCTCCTTGGTCTGTCTGGTGTGGCTGCCCTGCTGCAGTTCTTCCTGCTCTTACTGTGCCCTGAGAGCCCCCGATACCTTTACATCAAACTGGGGAAGGTGGAGGAAGCTAAAAAAAGTAAGAAAGATATTCTGGGCTTGTCTAGAGTTGTTTTTATACTGTACATAGTATTAAACACTGAAGGGAAAGCCCAGCTGAGGACTCCCATGTGACTGTGGTTGCTCCATCTCATGCAGAAAGCTGCTGAGGTACCAACTAGCTCTGGATCAAAAACTACTGAGATGCTTGCATGGGACTAAGCAGCACTGCTGAGGGCTGTTGCAGAGCTGATGCACTGCTGCCCCTGACCAAGCAGATGCACCCTGGATCCTTGGATGTGCCATAGCAACCCTCAGAGCAAGAGGGCACAGCTCTTCATGTGGTTGGCTTACCTTGAGTTTTGCCTAAAGAGGTTCTTCTCCTTACTTACACACTATCTACCACTGAAAATAAAATGTCAATCTTTTTTTTCCCCAAGATTTGAAAAGGCTTAGAGGAAACTGTGATCCAATGAAAGAGATTGAAGAGATGGAAAAGGAAAAGCAAGAAGCTGCTAGTGAGAAGAAAGTCTCCATAAGACAGCTTTTCACCTCTTCCAAGTACAGGCAGGCTGTCATTGTGGCACTGATGGTGCAAATATCCCAGCAGTTCTCAGGAATCAACGCGGTGAGTCTCCCCAAAATGTTTGTCTTTCACGAAATCCACGCTCAGCATGAAAAGGCAGCTCTGGCTCCATCCAAGCCATGCAGGGATGAAAGCAAGCTTTCCCATGGCTGCAGTGGGCTCCTCGGTCCCTGCCAAGCTGGCTGTGGGAGGGCAGGAGGGGAGAAGGGTGGGAGGGAATCCAGCACAAAACCGGCTGGCACAGCAGGCCCATGCTGAGCCCGCCCATGACCCTCCACCTACCCGAGTTTGTCAGCAGTTTGCTCTCTTTAATGACATCATGCTCACCCCAGAATCACTATTTTCTAGCCATTTTTAGCTAAACAACTTTTGCATTACTTCCTGGAATACCAGAAATCACCATTTGACACTCAGAAGCATTAAGTAGCACACAGGGATGTCCAGCCCAGCTGGCTCCAGGCCATGCCCACCCCCATCCACCTGCCACTGGGTCAGCCACCCATTTACCACCTGCCCTTAACTTTCACCAGAAAGGAATCACCTTATTCTTGGAGAGAAGGAAGAAATGGGAATCATTGCAATGAGACTATTTTAAAATTCATGTAAAACTCGGTCACATCAAGATATTTGTCTAGAGTGCTCAGTACTGGTGATCTGGATTTTAAGATTAAACATGGACTACATAGAAGAAAACAGATTTAATGTGCAAATGCAGCAGCTCAAGAGGGGAATTTCAACAGGATTTTTAACTCCCTCAGGCTCCTTTGAAATTTTCAGCTTTAATTATTATAACAAGCCGTTAAAAGTTGGAAAATTAATCATAATTAAATTATGCCACATCTCAGCCAAGCAAGCGCAACTCTTCCCTCATGAGAACAAAAAGTTTCACCAGCCCTATTGCCTAATCCTTCATCCTGATGTATTTTGATAGATCTTTTACTACTCCACAAACATTTTTGAGAGAGCTGGGGTTGACCAACCAGTTTATGCAACCATCGGTGTTGGAGTGGTGAACACAGTCTTCACTGTTATCTCTGTAAGTAAATACTTCTGCCCCCTGGACTACAAAGACACATAAGCTACAATGTGGTTTTGAAACATGATTTTATCCTGGAGCTGGGATTTGCAGTGTTGCAGGACTGACCCGGAACACCTTAGAGGGAAAAATCATTCCCTGGGCAAGTTTCATTTGAAAATTCAAGTCTTGACACAGAGCATGTTGCTATCGGTCAGCACTGCCAAGTGCCTCGTGAGTGGAAACCGCACCACTGTGTAGGGGAGCTCTGAAAACTCTGCATTTCCCCCCAGAATAAAAGTTGCCCTTGAGACTGCAATTCTGCAGGTCCTATTCCCCTGGGGAGTAGGCAGGGGATGGGGGCTGTGATGGGGAAGTCACCAGTTCACAGTCTGCTGTTACCCGTTATCTTTCAAACTGTTTTCTGTATGTACCTAGCACCTGCATGAGTGATATCCAAAGGCTATTCCACAGTAATAAAAGTAATCCAGCACCTATCCTCATCCTATCTCAGCAGGGCTCTGCAGCAATAAAAGGATGGTTCTGTTTCCACAGACCTCCCCTTCATTTGTCTCTCTCCTGAGAGGATTAACACAATTCCTATCAGCTGGCAATTAGTTTTATAACATGGCCATTAATATAAGATCAGGAAATGCCAAGCCCATTTCCCTCGTATCTCTTAGGAGATTTAGGGAGTAAAGGACTTTCACCAATGTGATGCAGGATTGGCTGCAAGGCAGAAATGCACAGCTCCAAGAGATTTAGGACAAGGAGGAATAATTTTAAACTGACAGAGTAGGTTTTGATTAGATATTAGAAAGAAATTCTTGTCTGTGAAGGTGGTGAGGCACTGGCACAGGTTTCTTAGAGAGGCTGTGGATGCCCCATCCCTGAATTGTCCAAGGCTGGGTTGGACAGGGCTTGGAGCAACCTGGTCTTGTGGAAGGTGTCCCTGCCTACGACAAGGGGTTGAAATTGGATGATCTTTGAGGTCCCTTCCAACCCAGCATGTGTGAGATAAGAGGTCTTGGAGTGAACCTGCTTTAGGGAAAGTCCATCACAGGCCCTGTACTGAGGAGAAAATGTGATGTTTATTGTGAAATGACGCAGAAAGGTGTGCAGCTGGAAGAAGCCTTTCTTCAGCATGGAGGGTGTCCTGCAGTTTGATCCCCACCCCAGGGCTGTGGTACTTGCAGCCTTGGGCATTTGCTCTTTGCTTCTTTTGTCCATGAGCACTTAAAAATTACCTGCTTTTGTCAATAAATGACAGCCCCCAATCAAAAGGCAGAAGCACTGACAGCCGACTGGACCTTGGCAAGGGGAGAAGGGAGCAGAGACTCATCCTCTACAACTTCACGTGTCAGCACATGAACCCCCTCCAGCGAAAGAGATGGTCTCTGGCAAGTGTAAATCACAGCTGTGATGGCAGGAAAGGTGGAGCCACTGGCCAGAGGTGTCCTTTCAAGCAGAGGGGAAAGAGCAGGCAGCCTCAGAGGCTGCTGCATGGTTAGGCCAGGCCAGCTGCACTGTCCTCTGGAGGGACCTACAGCTCCCTGCCAGGTGAGGTATCCGATACAGACTTGGTATCTGTCAAAAGCTGGGTGAGATGACTGGAATCCACCAAGAGGAGTTGAGAAGGAGCAAACTAAGCCTTGTGACTACCAGGGAAGCAAAAGGAGTCTGGCAGCGATTGGAGGAAAAATCCTGACTGCAGCTGCTACACAGCTATCCCTGCCCTGGGACAGGCAAGGTGCAATGACCTGTGATGTGACCTGAATCATGCTACATTTTGAAGGCTGATTTCAAACTAATGCAGACCTAGTAAGTTTTTAGTTCCTAGAAGAAAAAGAAAAGGGAGAGAGAGAGAAAAAGTCCACAGTCAGCAATTCATATGTAGGAGAAGTGGGAAGTCCTGAGAGCCTGGAAATGCATGGGCTCTGAGTGTATGTGCCTTTGCCTTGCTCTTGGCAAGGTGACTGCTCAGTCTGGCTGCCCAGAAGCTGCCAGCAGAGTTTCTGACACTTGGAAACCGGTCCATAAATCTGTACCACTAGAGCTGAAAGAGCAAAAGAGCAGGGTGGTGGTGGTAACAGGTTGGTTATTGCTAATGGACCTGATCCTGAGAGTGGCGGTGCCGGACACTGAGCTGCTGCACGTGTTTCTACAGGTCCTTCTGGTGGAGAAGGCAGGCAGGCGGTCCCTGTTCCTGGCTGGTTTGATGGGCATGTTAGTCAGCGCTGTGGCCATGACAATTGGGCTTGTGCTCCTGGTAAGGACTTCTCTCAATTTTTTCTCCCTGGTTTGAAAACAAGAGAAGACCCCATCAAAGTCAGTCCAAACCACTGGTGCAAGCGCCTGTCAAGATGAAAAAGCAAATAAGAGGTGGCCTCCTTTGCTGAACACCCAGGTTATTACAGGGTGCCGTTCTGCCTCATTTTGCTGAGCCGCAGGCAAGGAGAAGGCTCAGAGTAACAGCTGAGCTGATGGCTGTGAACTCCTCCAGGCAGCAATGCTGGCGCCACATGCCCAGCCAGCACCTGGCACAAGAGTTTAAAACCTTAATTATTCATGTCCAGTCTCCCTTTGTCTGAATAGAAAGAAATTTCTGAAAAAATTTCATAAAGTAATTAGTGATAATTAATGAGAGTTGTGTTGGGACTATAACACCAACCTCTTGCAGAGCCAGTTTGCTTGGATGAGCTATGTCAGCATGGTCGCGATCTTCCTCTTCGTCATCTTCTTCGAAGTGGGGCCCGGGCCCATCCCCTGGTTTATCGTAGCGGAACTGTTCAGCCAAGGCCCGCGCCCTGCCGCCATTGCTGTCGCTGGCTTCTGCAACTGGGCCTGCAACTTCATCGTTGGAATGTGTTTCCAGTACATAGCAGTAAGAAATCCCTTAAACCATACAAATAAACAACCGGCATGACCCCACTGCTGGGCTCCCGAAGCAGCCCAGCAGGATGTGGATGTGCCTCCCAGATTTCCATCCCCTAGTCTGGCTGGGCACCTCAGCCACCCGGGGTAGGGAGGGGAAGCCATCCCTGTGGTGCTGATGGTGGTCTCCCCTGTTCCCACTTTCCCACTGCAGGATCTGTGTGGACCGTACGTGTTCGCGATCTTTGCGGGACTGCTCCTCATCTTCTTTCTGTTTGCGTACTTCAAAGTACCGGAGACGAAAGGAAAGTCCTTTGAGGAGATCGCAGCCGTGTTCCGCCGCAAGAAGCTCTCGGCCAAAGCCATGACTGAGCTGCAAGACCTGCGAGGCGGCGAGGAGGCATAGACATCCCATGCACCCAGAAAGGAGGGACTGGTGCCTTCAGGCACCATGGGAAGAACGTTGGGCAAAAGTCTCATTTCACAAAAACCTTGCAGCTGGCAGACCAGGAGGACCCATCCATTGGATTTCCTTCTGGCTGCTGCGGTTCATTCCTCCCAGCCACCTGGCATTTTACTCTGAGACACTTGGGACAACTGGACTGCAGGAAGAGCCAGGGAAAGGACTGGAGGAGTACATTACATGTGTGTCTCCATGCCCTGCTGGAAGAGCCCACTGGGACAATGATCTTACCAAGTGGTATTGAGCAGGGCCATCTCTTAGCTGAAATGCAGGAAAGAGGGGTCAGCTGATGCTGCAGCCTCACGTTTTCACTTTTTTATCCCCTGCTCTCTGCTTCATTCTGCTGAGTGACCTGGTGCCTTGAGAAACCAACTGCTAGTGCAGTTGTGCCACCAGCACACAGCACTGATCACCCCGGGTGCTAAGGAAACAGGGGGAGCAAACTCCCCCTTACTCTTTCTTCTGCAGAGGAAGATGGTGGATCCCACCTGAATTGGTTGGGAGGTACCTCCCTTGCTTTGCTATCTATGCGTTATGGAACTGCTGTCTGATCTCATACGGATTTCTCAGTCACAATATTTTATAAGAGAGTCTTAGAAACTGTGGCTGGGCTGATGGGCATTCTCCTTATATTTCAGCCAGACTGCTTAGCTCCCTCCTTCCTCCCAGGAAGCCTCTCCTCTCTCCCTTCTCGCTGCTGCAGCACAAGGCACAGCACAACACTGACCACACAAGAGGCCTGGGCACTCCTGGTCTCCATTGGAGGAGACTCGAGTCCTGCTGCTACCCCTTCCATGGTGTGACCATTGCCAGGGCACCTCCTTCCCCATCTGCACCTTCCTTCCCTTCCTTTCATACAGTGCTCAAGACCCACAGGCTCCAGGTCCAGCCAAGGGCTCAGGCTGCCCATAGAGCAACAATTAATGACGACCCAAAGAAGTAATGGGTATTGGAAGGTTAACTGGAAGGTGCCAGCTACGCAGCTCCCACTCTGCATCACTTAGCATTTTGCTGGCTGGGTGTGCTTCAGCCAAGGTAGCGTGCAAGTGGGAGGTCATGCTGTTTCCATAGCCTTGTTTGTGCTCCTTTTGCTTCTTTATGAGACACTTTTATGTGGCAGAATCAAACTCCAAGGATTTTTCTTCCTTTTTTGGGGAGATATGTTGGAGCCATTGTAAAAGCCTGCTCTCTGCTTGACTTTTAAGATTTGCATGTTCCTTGTTGTGATACCAGGTTACTTTCTAGCAAATTTCTCAGGGTAGAAACCCACTATTTATTTAGACATGAAACACCAGCATTGCTTGGTCACTGTGTGCTCACCACAGCTGCTGGTGAAGCAGTGGCCAAAATACAACAGAGGATCAAGCATAATGAAAAGCACAGACTAGATGGGCTCAGGAGGATCATGCTGCTGCTATGGGTTTGGTTTCAGGGGAGGTTCATGCTCCTTTCCATGTGCCTGAACTCTTTTCCTTTGTAGACTTTACTCTCTTGGTATTAAGTCCCTACAGCAAATTCTGGTCACTTCCAAGTGATGGGAAGTGCAGCCACGAGGTCCACTGGGAGAAATATCTGGCCATGGTGTGTGCACTGAAGCAGCAAGATTGCACCAAAGGCTTTGCTGGAGTGACTGCTGGGATTTAACTAGAGGTGGGTGACCCGGGTCTGACACGGGGCATGCAGGGCTGCTGGAACTGGGCTGGGGCTGAGAAGAGAGCAGCAGAGCTGGGGCACAGGTCTGTGTCGAGCTGTCCATCTGTGTGCTGCACACAGGTCCCACCAGGTGAGACCAATGGCCACGGCAGGCTCAGAGGCTCTCCACAGTGTTTACTGTAAGTTAAATATTATAATGGATTGTCTGAATGAACCAAAAGGAGAAAAAAAGAGGATTCTTGCTATCAGCATTGTTATCTAGGTCTGTTAGATAAAAGATGAACAACATCTACAGCATGTGTTGGCTTGCGCTGATGTTTTTTCCCCGCTCTGTTCATCTCAGACACACATCCAGCACCGGATGGGAGCTGTTTTCCTAGCAGGACACATTTGCTCCATAGGTGGTAAAAGCTTTGCAAGCCCTCAGCTAAATCCCTTTGAATCGGGTGGTCCAGAGCTGAGACTGTGGGGTTGGAGGCAGCCCTGGAGCTGGTGGGAGCTGCCTCTGGGCCAGGATGAATCCTGACTGGAGGGGTGCCAGTGTCTGGCCCCAGCTGTCCCCACTGCCCACTTCACCCCACTGTGAACCACTCTGCTTGCATGGCACTGGTGCAGCCTGAAACCTGGTGCTGGGGCCTCTCTAGGCATGAGAGGCAGGAGGAGCATTTGGGGAGAGGTGAGGTTCAGATTTGCCGCTGCTCTGAGGGCCCACCCAGGCTGGGTCCCTGTGATCATACAGGGGGTACAAAACTATTTCCTCAACTTCTGATAAGTTTTGTCCGATTGTCTGCAGGGCATCAGTGACTCGGCTGGCAACTCAGCAGTGAGGGGCCTTATTGATCAACATTAAGCAGTCAGTCCTTGTTCCCCTGTGTCACTGGTGAATGACAACAGAAAGCCTGATCCAGTTACTGCAGTGCAGCACATAAATCAGTTTTACCCAGCCCACGGCATTAACATTGCCCATGGCTATAGCGCTGAACTTCCCAGAAGAGCTGCCTGGGGGTTCAGAGGCACCTAAGGAAAATGGAGGGTCAGGCTGTGTTTCCTTGCAGCAGCTGCCATATGAAAGGTAAGGGAGTTTTCTTCCAGCCTGGGACAGGATGAGCAGAGTTAGGCACTGCTGACCCTTTGTCCTCCCCATGGCTGCAGTGGAAAGATCAAGCTGGGCTGAACTATCCCAAGCGCACTTTAACCATATGCCAGCACAGGACGGGGTCATTAGAGTTAGTTAAATCTGACGATATGTTTACTTTTGTCTCATCCCATCAGGCTGATAATTAGGACTGTACACTTCATCTGTCCTTGCTACATGCAAGTTCCAGTTAAAACTTGTTCTTGAGACACAGCTTGTTGAATCATTATTTTTATCTCTCACCATTACAGTTTTACTAAGTTGCTAATCATTAAGAAAATTTAAAAGACCAAGTCAAACTTATTAGCTAAATGGTCGTTGCATTTTAGTTAACGTGCTAAATATGTTCTCATGTCATGCCTGGCTAATATTGCAATATAATTAATAATCCCTGAGAAAGCATCTTGTCAGCAAGAGCTTTGACAGTGTTTTCCTAATGTGCTGAGACGATAGCCATTAAGACTTTTCTGTTGTGCCAACGGTATCTAGTCTCCCACTCTCTAGGCTTAATTTTAAAATTAGTTTGACTTCCCTAATTCAATAAACTCAGGACATTTGGCCCCATTAACGCTCTCCACACTAATTTATCACAGGTTTTTCTGCCTCACTTCAACTTGTTTTCCATCACTGAGAAGCACTACCCTCTGTCTCTGGAGTTAAACAGCTGATAATGATGAAGCTAACCCAAGTACTGTGTATGTAGGGACAAAGTCTTCGAGGTATGATGAATTTTCTGAGGTGTTCAGTGTCCTTATCTTTCACTGAAATCTATGGGAGCTGAGGAATTTCAAAGCAGGACATCAGGTCTGGATCCAGCAGAATGTGTAAGCATCAGATTAAATTTAAAGTAACTGAGTGTGCTCAAGTGTGTCACTAAATCCTGAAGTAACACTTGCAGATTTTACCCAGAGACACAGCCTGAGTAGCTGTGCTGAAAGGGAAGGACTCTGCTCCCCAGCACTGAGGCAATAAATCCTGGCTGTAGATCAGCAGTCCTTAAATTTTACAGGCTGAAGATACAACTGCAGACCCGAGGCTTGGGTCGTGTCCTGCGTTTTTGCCTCCCTGCACTCTGTTCAGGAGAGAGAGCAGCTCTGTGACTCTGAAAAGCATCAGGTCCCCGCAGGTCGTAGGTGGGATATCACTGCTCCAGCACAGTTGCAGCCCCAGGAGGAGGGAACAGCTGGAGTTACTTTGTGCTTTCCCTGTGGGGAAGTTACAGTGGTTCCTGCCAGCTCACAGTCACTGCCCTGTCACCGCTTGCCTCTGATCCCCAGTGTGTGCCCAGGGTGATTCCCTGGTTATTCGGACATGGGCTCGGCACAGGAAGCAGACAGTGAACGGCAGGAATAAAGCAGTGCCCGGAGCAGAGCAGGTGCCTATGGCAAGGCCACTGCAGAGGGTCCCTGACCCCATTCCTGCTACACAGATACACGTACATAGGAACTCTGAAGTCCTGCTGAGCGTGGCACTGTTCTGTGGAGGGGGATCACTGATTCACAGCCTCCCTCACGCCCTCCTGGCTCAAGGCTGCGCCCACAAGCCGGTGTGAACCCTCACCCCAACAGCCAGGACACGGCAGGATCCCAGGAAAGTCAGCTCAGCAGCTGAAACAGCGACACTGCTCAGGTTGGAACAGGGCTGTTTACTACGCTCCACTCATGACCTGGTATTTCTAATCGTGTGACCTGACCCCACGGCCCAGGGGTGTAAGCACCACCTCCTGCCGTCCAGTGGGCTGGCTGGAAACAAGGTGGGGTGTTTGCCCCAGCACTGGCTGAAATGCATATTCTCGAGGCTGGGCTTTGATGAGGCGCTTTAGGGTATCGGACACTTCTCCAGAACGTAACTGAGAACAGACACAACTCGCTAAGTTTAAATCTTCCAAAAGTTGTCTAATCCCTCTTCACTTCTTAAAGACACAGATAGGAGAAGCAAAGCTTAATAACATCCTGAGCTTACTCGAGAGAAAAAGTGTGTGATCCAGCTGTGCAACACTGGAAAGAAAACACCTTTAAATGTGAAAGGCCGTGGTATTTTATTTACAAATATGCTTTGAATGAAATTGCTGTTCTTGTATAGAAGAGTAGGATAATCACATTAATACTATCAAGAAACACACTTTAGAAAATAAATGTTGATCCAGACAAAAGAACGATGCCTATAGGCAATGGCTGATGGATTGGATTTCCAATGTTTTTTATTGACTCTCACATAAAGGCTGTCTTGGAATATTTGTTTTGTATCTGAAAAAATAAATATCATCTACAGCTGCACTTCAGTAAAAAGACTTGATTTTGCCCAGAAGATCTCTCAAGTAATTCAAAATGAATCTGTTAACTGTGGAAAATCAGCCAAATTTATCAAATGATACTTGAGGAAAAAAAAAAGTTATCAGTAGTGCTTAGCCCCAGGCTGCTGCAGCTTGGGTTCAGAGCAGTTGGTCGTTTTCTCACAAAGTATTTTATTAGAAGATAAAAAGCCCTAGAGGATGTGTAACTTGTCATACACTTGCAGGTAAACAAACACACACTGCACATGTTAAAACACTTAACAGGATGCCCCAGATTCTGCTTATCAACTGAGACAGCAGTAAAATGGGCAGGATAAAGAGTTATCATCTCCATAGCGGGCTGGGTGAGGCAGCACCCAAGGAAGGCCCAAGTAAAGGAGAAAGACGCGATGCTGGGGCCTCATGAAGTGGCCCCGTGTAAATAAGAGCCAAACTTAACTCCTTGGCTGTACAATTTGGAGTGGGATCTGTGTAACCAACAGTGGGATCACAGGCAAACAGATCACAAAAATTAACACAGATTAAATAAAACATCTCATGATGAACCATTTAAAAATACGATGTTAAAAGTGACTGGTGTAGCTACCCCATTAGAGCACAGATGACAAACTCAGGGTCTCAGGGCAAAAATCGTAGGACAGCACATGGCAGCCTGTGGTGGTGATGGCTGAGGCAGGTGCTGCCACTACTGCCACTGAATTTCTGCATTTTCCTGTTTTTCTTATATTTGTAGGGGATCTGCAGGGCAACCTGCAGAGCTGGGGCACATCTGCTAGCAGCTCCACAGGAAGGCTCTAGGTGAATTTGTTCAAAGATCTCGAAGTATTACAACATCTGACTAGGAGAGATTTAGTAAAAACAGTCCTTTGGCCTCGTTTTCCTCAGGATCCCACGGTCAGGCTTCCATGGCCACAGACCTCTCCTCAGGCAGCACAGGGAATAGTTGTTGGACAGGATGAGGGCTGTGCCAGAGTTTAGAATACTTTGGATTGGAAAACCTCTTTAAAGACCATCTATTCCAAACCCCTGTCATGTGCACAGACATCTTTCACTAGATCAGATTGCTCTAAACCCCATCCACCCTGGCCTGGAACACTTCCAAAGATGGGACACCCACATTTTTTCTGAACACTGTTTTTCCAAACCTACCCTCTTTTCAGTTTGAAACCACTGGCCCTTGTCCTGTCACTACAGGCCCTGGTAAAAAGTCTCTATTTTTCACATAACCCTCCTTTTACATACGAAAACACTACAACAAGGTCTCGCTGGAGTCTTCTCTTCTCCAGGCTGAACATTGTGATTTTCTTTATAGAGGATCATCTTCATGGTCCTTCCCTGGATCTGCTCCAATAGATCTCCCTGTCTTTCCTATGTTGGGGACCGCAGAGCTGGACACAGTATTCCAGTACTAATAATTCCACTATTACGGAATATCAAACAGAAGCCCTCGGTAAGGATCTCAGCCATCTCCATCCCTTTTGGCTGATTATAGTGCTTTCAAAACGCTCGTTTGTGATTACTGAGAGGGGCGCACGAGGCAGACAAAGGAGCTTTGTGTGTACAGTCATGCACGGCTCACACGACTTTGGGGACATTTTGGGGACACACATTCACCCATATATTCGCGTAACTCCCACCGCCGCAGCCAAGCAGCCCTGCGCTAGCCGCGGCCGCCTCAGCCACCCAAGATGGCGGCGGAGGGTGTGGGGTGTGGGGAGGAGGCGGTGCGCGGCGCCGCCTGGCGGCTGATGAGCGGCGCTTCCGCAGCGCCCTGGGCTCGCCAGTCCCCCCGCGGGCGCCGGCGAGGGGGCGTGGCCAGCGCGCGCGAGTGGGCGGGCGCGGGAAGCGCCGCCGGCACGTGGTTCAGGGGGAGGGGCTGGAAGACCACGCCTTCCCCGCGGAATGGCCGCGGGCCAATGAGCGGCGGCGGAAGCGGGGGGGCGGGGCCGGGCCGTGCGCGCGCTGCCCGCGCCGCCCCTTCCCGCCGGCCGCCGCAGTGGTGTCGG
>VXBT01009025.1:760504-811649 GCA_013400235.1 Oriolus oriolus
GGGTCGGGCCGGGCCGGGCCGAGCCGGCTGCAGTGAGCCGTGTGGGGCGGGAGGTGGCGCTCCCGCTACCATGTGTGTCCCCGCCTCGGGTCGGATAAAAGTTTTTTGCGGCGTGGCTTGTTAATGCTGGGGAATTCTTCGGTGTTTTAGCAAAAGGATCGAAAATCCAAAAAGTCAACCTGGAAGTTTTGCCTTGACCTGACCCATCCCGTGGAAGATGGAATCTTTGATTCCGGAAATTTTGTAAGTTGTGGTTTTGCTCATACTTGTGACACATAGTATAATAAAAGCCTTAGTGCAGTAACTGAGTTGCAGTTGAAAAGCTACATTCTAAATGAGTTAAATCATCAGCTGTTTTTAAAATACTGTCACTAAAAAAAACCCATTTGGTTTTATAGCGTGCTTCATACCTGTCCAGTAATAGAACTGTTTTAAATTAAATTCTGTTTTAGCACCAGAGGGATCTTTTATAATTATGTGCTGTATAATATTTTTACGCTGTAAATATTTTTTTCAGGATGTAAGTAAACAGTGGTTTTTAATGTTGTTACCTGACTAGGGTCCCTTCCCTAGTTCATACCTAGGGTGCCATTCCCTAGTGTTCTATTTCTTTAATTTTGAAACAGGAACAGTTCCTAAAGGAGAAGGTTAAGGTCAACGGGAAAACTGGAAACTTGGGCAACACCGTTCACATTGAACGTCTGAAGAACAAGATCACAGTGACGTCCGAGAAGCAGTTCTCTAAAAGGTTGGTGTGGGGTGTCATTGTGCTGTGTTTGTGGGGTTTGAACTGTGGCATGTTGAACATAAAACCAGAGTCTTTCAGCTTGGAAAAGATCTTCACAATCAAGTCCAACCATAAGCCTGATGCTGTCAAATTCACCACTAAACCACGTCCCTTAAACACACATTAATATTTAGCTCTTGCCTGCAAAATGAATTCCGATTAGTGCACTTCTGATACTTGGAGAGGTGTTAGCTCTAACCTTCGTAGCACTTGTAAATAGTAGTGAAACATGTAATGAAAACAGATTTATTATATCAGATATTTAAAAATCGCTTTTTAAAACTCAAGGCTTGATTGCTAATTAATGTTGACTCTAAGCATATTAATAGAGATACTTTATATAGGTCCTTAGAAGCATATCAGGGGAAGATGGACCTTTAAAATAACACTGAATTAATGTCGTGGATGGCTGTTTGATTGCTTAATTGGTTGTATTATAATGAATGTGTGCATGATGTGGGTTGTTGCAAACAAACCCTTTAAGCCAAATGGAGCCTTAAACTGTTCAGTTTGTTAGGACACACAAGAGCTGAGTGCACTGATGAGAGGTACAGATCCTTCCCACATCCCCCCTTTGATTGCTGATACAG
Organism: Oriolus oriolus; assembly: GCA_013400235.1. Classification (NCBI taxonomy): domain Eukaryota; kingdom Metazoa; phylum Chordata; class Aves; order Passeriformes; family Corvidae; genus Oriolus; species Oriolus oriolus. The sequence continues at coordinate 761,882 of VXBT01009025.1, forward strand.
GTGCACCAGAATGTGCTCCCTTAGACTGAGATTTGGAACCACTTAATGATGCTTTTCAGTTGCTGGCATTTTACTATATAGTCACAAAGCAACAAGTAAAAAATTCTTACGTATTTGTAGTGAAAATATGCTTTTCTTTGCTTGTTATATGTGAAAACTTTCTATTTTAGGGTATAATTAATGTGGTATTGCCCTACTCAAGACATTGTCTTGGGTGTTGTGCAGACAGCAGCAAGGGTTGTTCGGTGAGACATTTCTAATGGGAAGTTCCTGGTTTTCAGGTACCTGAAATACCTCACCAAGAAGTACCTCAAGAAGAACAACCTGCGGGACTGGCTCCGCGTTGTCGCGTCCGACAAGGAGACGTACGAGCTGCGCTACTTCCAGATCAGCCAGGATGAAGAGGGATCAGAGTCTGAGGAATAACTGAACCTTGGCTTCATGCTCGGTGCAGAGTACAAAAGACTAGAACATCTATTTATAAGAACACTTTTAACTTATTGGTGAATAAAGATTTTGTACCCTGTTGGACAGAGCATGGTTGGTTTTCTAGTATTTTTCTTAAATTCTAGTTAGAAAACAGCACGGGAATTGTTTGATTTGCAGTTTTCCTTCCATGGCCAGGAATCAGCTGTTCAGTTGGCACTGGTGAAAGTCCCAGTAGGAAAAAACTGAGCCCTTTGCCCAGTATATGTGTAGGACAGTTTAATCAATTTTTAATCATATTGGTACAAATAGTTCTAGAGCTTGTTGTGACTGAAAGTACCAGCTCCTTCACTGAATTTATGTGAGGGTAATGGCATAATATTTAACACAAGTTTGCTGCTAGTTATTTTAGTTTAAAAATAGGCTGACAAATTGTAAATATTTTTTTTCCTGTGTGATTTACCTTGTTCACTGGTTGATTGTGGTATTCCTGTGTGTAACCAGAAGTCAAACTGGAGGATAACAAAAGATTTGATAGGTTTATATTAGATGCATAAATAAGGAGGTGGAGACAAACCAGCTAAAACATCTTAAGGGAAGGAGTGAGTTGTCCTTCTATAGTGACAGTGCCTGAATCCCATAAAATCCATACAGATGTTTCTCCTTTTATGATATATTTTACAGTTCTTGTATTTGACTTCTGGGATCATTTTTTTAAAACATGTATTTCTCTAGTACAAATGGGGAGTTCTTCATTGAAACAAGTAATTCTGTAACTATGAACTAGTGCTTCATGTAATATCAAGAGAGAGTTATGTTTCCATTATGAAAAGGGTATTTGTGAGACTGCAGGTGCAGTAACTTGCATGTAGATGCATTTCAGTGCCATGTACTGTCTTCTGCATGTGATTACCTGGAATATTTACTCAGGTTCCGGTGTGTTGGTGAACTCTGGAATAAGTAATGCCCTATTTGTTCAGTATCATAAACCAGGGATACATCTAGACTCTGATACTGAACTTTGTGCTTGAACAAGTCTGGTAGTTGAGGCTGAAGTGTGCCCACTAAATTATTTGTTCTCCTGATGATTTTTTTTTTATTTATTATATCAGCATTATTTTTGCTGGCAAGCCTCTGAGACAGATAATTTAGAGACTTGACAAAGCACAAAACAATGCATTACAGTCAAATGATACCCACTTTTGCTTCCTAACTCTAAATGAGAAGTACAGAAGGGGAAATGAATTTTGTCAACAGCCTTTTGGGTATCATTTGTCATTTTCCAAGGTGCTTGAGCAGCTGTTCCTGTCCCAGGGAGAGGAGAAGCAGCAGCAGTGGAATAACAGCTACTTGTGCCATGTCTGCCTCACTGGTTGTTTTATCTTGCTGCTTCAGAGGCAGCAAAAGGAAGGGAGCAGTGTGTCTGACTGGCTACAAGACACAATGTGTTGGACTCTTTATGCTTCAGTGGAAATAAAACAGCACAAGTCCTGCTCCAGTCTGGGCCACTGAGTAGTGCTGCCCCAGGATTTCCCATTGGAGGAAAAACAGGCAATATTGAAGCAACAATTAAGGGTGGTTTTGTTATTTTTCTAAAAATCCCAAAGATTGCTAATGCTGTTACAAAACATTTACAGTATCAGTAATTAATACTGTGTTGAACAAGCCACGTTTTTCACAGTAAGGCTGCAAGTATTTGTAAAACTGATCTGGTTTTTTTTGCTGCACAAATTTAAGCAAAGGGCCTGACTTAACAGTTGTATTTCAAAACACAGCCCCACCTGGTATTTCAGAGCTGCGCTTTTATGTGACAATATCTCCTTTACACCACGCCGACACAACAAACCTGTTCTGATTAAACGGAACAAGCACGAACAAAAATCGGAGCTAATGGGATCACACTGCCTTGTTATCCTTCCTTTCAAAGCAGGCTGGCAGCCACGTGTGTTGTTGTACAGCATAGCAGATACAGATTGTCACCAGTCAGAGGAAAACAAGGCTTGGGATTGCAGGCAAAGCAATTTATTTCATAGCTGGGTTTGGAGGAAAACTGCCAAAGTGCTCCTGCAGGTTGTATTACTCCCTGAGTTTAACTGCAGTGGGGATGGAGGGCAGGAATTCCTTTTACCAATGCTTGAAAATACTGTTAAACTTTGAAAAAGCAAAATTCTGGTAACTGTGGTTCTAGAGTACTTAATAAATTGACTAAAATTTTCCTTTAGATCCAGCCAGGCATTTTTGTTTTGTCCCTTTGTTGGTGGCCAAGCGCCACTGGCCATACCCAGAGCTTCCCATCCTGAGTGTGGATGCTGTTACAGCTCTTGTGCAGGCAGTTTTATCAGGTCGTGGTCCATGTACGTGTTAGGCATAAGAACCCCAAAAAGGTTTAAATTTAAGTGGAGCTTCTACAGTAAGATTGTTAAAAGTTTCATGGAGGAAGCTGGCAGTACAAATGAGAAGCTGACCTCAGGCAATCCTTCAGAAAAATGGTGATTCTTTTATAATTTCATGTATTTTTGCGGCTGAAGTGGCCAGGTGTGATGCAGGTGGCAGGCAGGAAACAGAGCCTGTTATTGTTCAAATGTAAATTTATGCAAATTTACCCAGATTAGAGTTGAAGCAAGCTTTTTTAAAAGCCAGAGGTCAGTGTTTCTTTGATCTTAGGCAGGCAATAACTCAGCCAGGTACCTGCTTTGCCAATTGTTTCTTTCCAACAGAATCTGCTGTAAAATCACCCATTCTGTTCATGTTTGCTTTGAAAGTTAAAAGATCCCAAACAGCTTGATCACGCACAGGATTGACTGTTGGAATTTTCCATGTTTAGTGCTGGACAAGAGCCCAGAAAAGCCCTGCTCAGCGGAGGGCTGGGCTCTCCTCAGAGCTGCAGGGATGTGCTCCTGTGTCAGCCACGGGATGAAGCTGTTGGGGAAAAATAATGCACCCACAGCATGGAGATTTCACAGGTGACAGGAGCTGCTGCCAAGCTGGGCAGCCACAGAAACACCCCAGTCTCAGATGATGCTCAGGGTGCTTTAGGATTTCCAGAAGGCATTAAGTACGAAATCCAGCAGGAGTGAGGGCTCCAGGAGCGCTGCTTTGCCTCCACCCAGCTGAGAGCCCTGGTCCATCAAGCCAGAGGTTTAATCTGGGAAGAGGAATAACCATTGCAAAGCACCAATTGCGCTGGTGGCACAGCAGATGGGCCAGGGCCAGCACCTGCCAGCTCAGGGCTCAGGAGGGCAATGGCACCATAGCTTACAAGGCTTTAATACAACCAAGATACTTACATAAATATATTTTATAAATAAATAAACAAATTATCAAATATGTTCTTCCTCCTTCCATTTTTCAATGGTTTTCCCCTTCATTTATCAAAAAAATGTTTTTGCTGCAGTTTTTTTGCTGCTGTCTTCCAAAATAAAATCAGTTTATGAAAGACATCCCACACATGTAAAATTCCAATGTCTGTCAAATAAGAAGAAACAGATTTTAAGCACAAATGGCTGTTGCCAGAGCAGCAGTAGCAGCACCACACAGGCTATTTATGTGTGAGCATACAGAGATATCATTTTTCTGCACCGCCAGTCTTTTATCACTTTTGCTGCAGCAAAACTCTCACTGTCTTCTATTAAAAAAAGAGCAACAAACCCCACAGGGTTTCACCAATTTTAAGCATCACTAGCTAAGTTACTTCTAATGTACCTGTTTGCTTCCTGTCTGCTTGCCCTCCCAGCCAATAACCCCATCAGAAAACAGCTTCACTTGATATCCAGAAATAGTAAGATCAGAAATAAAGAGGTAAATAATAGCAGGAAATATCTGAAAAATGTGTTGTTTACAATATACTCAGCATGTGGCAGGTATTAAAGGAGGTGCAGACTCAACACGGTCACATAACATCAGCACAAAGTAATTAAAAACAGAGAGGCCTGTGGAAAAATAAATACTCAGTAATAGCTTGGACGTACCCAGCAGCAGGAAATGAGCTTCAGTGGTGGAGGGATCTCATTACACCAAATATAGACAAAAATAAGGAACAATTGTTGTTTCTTTTTACAGGCAAGAACAAAGCAAAGGCTTCTTATTGGGCAGATCAGAAGGGATCAAGTTACCCCCTCATTTTGCATACACGTAAGTGTAATATTTACATACACTCTACATAGGTATCTATTTTATTTATCATTATGTATTCAGAGGGCTCTGGGGCTGCCCCAGGTGTCCTGGTGGGGCTTGGCAGGGATTCCTGACAGCACCATGCTATTGCAGCAACTAAATCCACCCGGCCCATCCTGCTGCCTCCGACTGCCGCCCCGCTGTCCTGCGGACACAGCAACAGCTCAGCTCCTGTGGGGTGTGCATTTTTGGCAGGCTGATGGCATGAAGCCCCTTTTAGGCTTGCCTTGGCTCTCTGGCTGCTATTTGAGCCCTAACTCGTGCTGGAGCAATGCTGGGTGGGAGGAGTGGCCTGGGATAGCTGGGACATGCCCCAAACATGCCCCAGACTGGATCCAGCTGGATCCCATGAAGCCCTCATGGAGGAGATTGAGGAATTGTTTCCAAGGAGGGTTTCTGTGACCATTCTGAGGCTGGAAACTGCCCAGCTTTTTGTACCTGAATACCTTTGGTCTGGCCATTAATTAACTCACAAAGCACTGAAGAGCCACCAGCCAGGAAAGATTTTCCATTGCTGTCCATCCATTCTGGATTTAAATGAGAAACTAAGAGAGAAATGCTCTAATAGATTATTAACAATTTTTTTTAAAAAATTAAATAGTTTAATGTGTCAAGGCTGTTCACACACCCCATCCCAGCAAGCGTTAAAGCATGATTTAAGCCTCACGTTTGTTTTATGGTTTTTGCTGGCAGGTTAGAGGTTTAGTAGAGATTTTAAATGGGAACGTGGGAAAACAGGAATTTTTTCAGTGGCCCAGTGCCCATGTAGTGGCTCCATCACCACACTGATGCTCCCTGCACACCAACAGGATGCTCTGAGCCCAACGTCCAGGTGCCAAAGGCAACACCAGCATCAGCATCTTCTTAATCCCTGGCACAGGGGGTGGGGAGAGGACAGAAGGCACTGAATAATAAACACAGCACGGTGCACAAACAGCAGAATTGAAAGCAAATAGCTAAAACACTTCCGTTTGATACAGAACAGTAAAATGCTTCTGGGAGCAGTGCTGCCACAGAGTCGGGCTGGGGAGACTGCAGTTATCCCCACTTCTCATCCAGGGCAGATAAGGGAGTGTTCAGCCATCCCTGTTCCCAGCCTGATAACATTTACCAGCAAAACTGCATTCATCAGTCTTCCTCCTTCAAACTCATTTAGAAATTATTTACACTGTTGGCAGATAAGGCTCCTGAGATAGGGGTAGTTTTGCTGACACAACAGGCTGGCAGCTGCAAAGCCTCTGTGTTTCTCCCCCAGCAGCTGTTTCAGGGCTCTTCCTCCTGCCCCAGCCTGTCCTGCTGAGACCCCCGGGGGGGAAAGACCCTCCCCACGGCCCCCAGCTGCAGCAGGGCACAGTGTGGGGCTGGCAGGAATGACCTGCAGAGCCTGTGGGTGGGCAGCAAGGGGCAGCTGAACTGGGGTGAAGAACCTGAAGCCCAAAGCAGGATAAATTTTCTACCTATCAATAAATATGTCTAACTCCCAGGGAAAGTGCCTCTCAGAGGACAGGGCTCACAGCAGCAGGTGCTGGAAGTGCTGCCCCACATCTGAGCTTGCACTGAGTGCTGGAGTTCCAAACTCCATCAATATCTCTGTAATTCCACACTGCAACCACAGAAGTGTAACTGAGCATTTGGTGTCAGTCCTGAGCACCAGGGTCTGGGGTGAGCTGGATGGCCCTTGGAGGTTAGCAGAGAGAGGAAATCTGCTTATTCTCAGTGTGACTTCTGACCTTCAAACTCACCCTGGAAAGCTCAGGAGGGCTCTTTTCCTCTCCCCCCCAAACACAGCAAAGAGGCACAAAGCAACCGATGTTTTTGCAGGTGCAGAATTATCTGTTGGGAGAACAAACTGCAGAGATTGTGACATAAAGCTGCAACTTTCTTACTCACCTTAACAGGGAGCCTGTTTCCCACATCAGCCCTGTAACAAACAAAAAAAAAATAAAAATCAAAGCCTGTGAAACCAGAAACCAGGCAAAACCCTGGGCTTTTGTTCCAGGATATTCTGGGGATCTTTTCTGTCAGTGCCCCTGGCACGGGTGTCTCCCTGCCCCAGCTCCAATGCTCTTTGCCAGGGTGGGATTGCTGGGCCCAGTGCAGGAAGGGCATTGTGCTGCTGTACACAAAACCTCTGGGGAGGCTTTTGCTTGCAGGTCAAGAAGCTGCTGCTGTTGCTTGCCTGATTCCTCTGGGTCTTTTGGATTGCACACAGCCAAGTAAAAAGCATTGTGATTATAAGAATGTTTATGTGTGCTGCCCTGAGCTTTGCTAGGCCCCAGAAGCAGTTGGGATGCCCAATTCCCTTTAAAACAAATAGCACTCCTGTGCCAGCCCTTCCAAGATAGTTTTACAAATAGACCTTAGAGATATGAGCTCAAAAAATGAGTCTTCCAGGGTGGCTACATCCAGCACAGTTACTCAAAGATACGAGGGAAGATAAGAGTCAGAATCAGTGCTGACATCGGGCCAGGATCAGACTGACAGAGGGATGAGTGAACACGGGCTGCAATCAAGGTCCTTCCCAGTTTGCCCATTTTTGACAGTCTTGTTTGCACGGAAATACCTCCTGAAACCTGAGGGCTGCTGCAACATCCTATCAACCCTGGTCTGGGCTGCAAATGGAGCAAGGTGGTGGTAAACTGGCCACAAACACCCCGTGAGCTCTTGCTGAAGTGCTGGAGTGAATAATACCAAAGCAATGCACTTGGAGAGCTGCAGTGGGCAATCCACACGAGGCAGCAAGGACTGCAGCTGAATGAATTCATTATTTACCCAATACCTGGGACAGCTCTGTGGTTTATTCTTTTAATTTGAAATTCGCTGCACGAATTATCTGGACTTGGAAGTAGAGGTTAAGCAACGCTGCACTGATTTTTCACAAAACTTCCCCGGAGTGTGACAACATCTCAGATCCATTTCTCATGTCAGGGGGTGATAACACGAGAGCTCGCTTCCAAAATGGAAAACACAGCAGCAAACCCCATCTCAGCTGCGCAGGGGAAAGAGTAAGGCAGAAGATCATGTTTTGCCCCAAATAGCTGTAGCCATGTTCTGCCCAGGACCCCCCACTGCAGGCAGGACATGACCCAAATGGCCCAGCTCCAGCCTGGGTGGGCAGCAGCAGCCAGGGGCTGATGGTCCAGGCTGGGTGGCGTGAATCAGGATTATTTCACGTCCTGTCCCACAGTCTTGAAAAAAATTGGAAATTTGAGTTGAGTAATTAAAAGTCCTAAGGTGAATCCAGGATTATGGAAAAGAGCTGCTTGCCCAGCTGGTGCACAACATTCCAGCTGGTGCACAATGCACTTTTGCAGCTGCATTCATTATCTGTAACCAATTTTACAAATTTGACATTTCCCTGGATATTTTTCTCAATGAACTTCAAGAATCAGCATGTTGGCATGCACATGCACATCCTCTTTTACTTCCAGATTCCTCCTTTGCTCTTACTTCTAAGGCAGTGCATTGATGTCGCCATTTAGGTACTATTTACAATACCTTGAAGACCAAATATTGAAGCTAAAACCCTTCAAGACCCTATTATTAATGAGGCCACAATTTGATTCATTGCAGATGCAAAATAACAACCAAATAAGCAAGTGAGAAGCAGAGCTGGGATGCAAGTCAGCCTCCACATCATGAGATGTGGGTCTATTGGCTCTGACAGCCCTGGCTGACACAGGCAGAACCACAATTACCTCATGCCCAGCCTTTAAAAACATGGAATCATACGGAAGAGATGAGATATAGGAAAGCTAGATCCCAAGTGAAGTTGGAAAATGCTCACTGAGGATAAGCTGATGGGATGCTCCAACTCACTTGCTGAAGGAGCTGCCCCAAACTATTACATTTACGGGAAAGCTCACACTAGCACAGCCCAGGAGCAAACAGTGGATCTCTAGGAACAAGAGCTGGGGGGAATTGTTGCCAGACTAGCTCTTGGTTGATTAGCCAAAATAAAAACATTCTTTAGAAACCCACCAGTTGGGGTAAAATGTTTCTTAGGGCTGGAAGATTTCCTCCCATTTCCCTTAACAGTTTTCCTCACTAACTGGAAATGAGTATTTTTCCTAAAATTTTAAGGACCCAGCAGACATGGGACTCAAGGTGACTCCTGTGAGCAAAGAGGAGGAAAGGAAAGAATTGTGACCCAGAGAGGCTGTTCTGACTCCAACTGCATCCTGGCCGTCTGCTAGACTCAAATACCCAGCCAGAATAATGCATGGGGATTTTGTTGTCCTGTCTGGCAGACTAAATGCCTTGAAAAAGCCACAATCAGGTCACACCAGCTCTGTTTGCCACCTCTCCAGCACAGACCCGCTGCCATTGTGTGCTGGCTGCTGCCTAAAGGTGAGCACAGATGCCAGAAGATGCTTCATCATCTGCTGAGAGTCAGCTTTTGCATCCCTGCTGTTTGTTCACAGCCCCAGGGCCAACAGAGTGCCACATGACAGTGACAACAAGCAGCTCTGGCCGGTGGGCAGCAGCCTCGAGGGCAGCACATGTAGCTTTGCAGAGACACCTGAGGACAAATTCTTGTGTCTCTCCCCACCCCAAAGCAGCGCTGAGGATTCCTCACCCAGATCCACGGTCGTGCAGGAGGAGCTGTGTCCAGCAAACACCATCACACCCAGGTCCACGCTGGGAGCTTCCTGCTCCCTAAATCATGGAAGATCCACCAAGAAACTCCCTTGACTTCGTTATGGGAAATAGTTGAACACCAGCTTTTGTTGGCAGTAGGGATATTCAAAGTATCATCATTTACTGGAAGAGATGAGAGAAATTCTTCCCCATGAGGGTGGTGAGGCACTGGAACAGGTTGCCCAGAGAAGCTGTGGCTGCCCCATCCCTGGAAGTGTCCAAGGCCAGGCTGGACGGGGCTTGGAGCACCCTGGGGTAGCAGAAGGTGTCCCTGCCCATGGCAGGGACATTGAAACTGGATGATCTTTAAGGTCCCTTCCAACCCAAACCATTCTGTGATTCTATGATTCTACTGTCATGCCTCTCTCCTTTGATCCTGAGTCAGAGGAACCAGGACAAATTAAAGAAAGTTGATCACCAAACAGATGAAATTTCCTAATGACTCCCTTCAAGGTCCCTGCCAGCACAATTCAGATGGATGCATCAACATGTACAAACTAAAATGCACTGTGAATTAAGAAGCATTGCCCTGATGAGGGAATATTTTCTGTAATTTGTTTTGCAGGCACTTAGCAAAAACAGAATAAGAAGAAATGGGGAGAGCACCCAACAAAGTAATATGAAAATGGAGCCTCTGGCAGCCTCTGAAATGCTCACTTCTAATGCAATTAGAGCATGGAGTGGATGAGGGACCCTGGACACAAAGTAGCCAAACTCTCGTTGTGCTTTTTTACACTGCTGCAGGTCTGAGCACAGTCTGTTCCACAAGTGACTGGAAAATACATTACAGCTGGGAGGAAAATGGATTTTTCTTTTCTTCTAAACCTACTGTGAAATATGAATTGGGAATTCATTAGCTATGAGCCGCTAAAAAGTAATGTTGTTCTTAAAATATTCTCCTGGTTCCAGAGGACCTTGGTTAACTGCAGACAGAGCACAGGGGTCTTTCATTTTATAAAATGTCCTGGGAAGGATCATTAGAAATCACTTACAGATTCTTTCAGAGGCTTTTTAATTTCCATTTGCAGACCCTAAGTGGAGAGATGACAAAGCAGAAAGGCTTTAAACTGGAGGAGTATAATTTAGATTAGATGTTGGGAAGAAATTCTTTACTCTGAGAGTGGTGAGGCCCTGGCACAGGGTGCCCAGAGAACCTGTGGCTGCCCCATCACTGGCAGTGTCCAAGGCCAGGTTGGACGGGGCTTGGAGCAACCTGGGACAGTGGAAGGTGTCCCTGCCCATGGCAGGGGGTTGGACCTGGATGAGCTTTAAAGTCTCCTTGAACCCAAACCATTCTGTGATTCTATGTGAAGAGTGAGTCTGCAGCTGTTGAGTGGTGAAGGAGAGGGTGCCACAGGCTCTGCTGCTCACAGACGGGAGCGGGGAGTGAGAAGGAAGAGCACTGGGCAAAGCAGGCTGTGGCTGTGGTTTATCCATGTCCCAGCAGCCTCCCGTGGGATGCTCAACAGCTTGGAATGCAAAGAGCAGCCTCAGTCCTTGGGACCTGTTCAGGTCCCTGCAGGTCCACCCAAGGTCCCTTTGAGGACAGGCACAGCTGGGACATTGTCAGAGCTGTGGGGCCATTGCCTCAGGTGGGGAGGTGTGTGTGCCCTGCTAGGCTGGGCTCCATTACTGCAACATCTGAGCAAGGTTTTGGAGGTCCCGGGACCACCAAGATCCACCAGTGATGGACACAGGCAGCAGGGGTGGGATGGATGTTCTGAAACTTTAAAGCCTTCTTGCCAGTGGAAGAGTTTTGTTTCCATGGCCTCAGCAGTACTTGATACCCTGCCAAGAAATCACTCCTCATGCTGAAATCTGCTTTTCAAGGAAATGAACAGTCCTGCTACTTCAAGGTCTGCTCAGAGACCGGTGTGAGCCACTAAACATGGGTGGCTATACATCTCTATACATCTCTCTGCTCTGCCCAAACCTGGGTAATGGGTCTGCCTTTGTGGTCAGGTCCCAGCTATGCTTTGATTCCAAAATGCCCAGGAGGACCAGGCCCATGGCTTTGGCTCAGGCGCCTCACAGTCACTGTGTCAGAGAGCAGCAGGGTTGTTATCCAGAGGGCCCAGTGGATGTGATGGGCAGGCTTCCAACACCATCATCCAGCTGCAGTTAAACAGCCACACCACGAGAGTGGATCCTGCAGGAGTAACTCCACACCACCAGAGTGGGAGCAGCGTTTGAAGCCAGCACTTATCACCTCTGTCACCAGCACAATTAAACCTTTCTTCCCCTACAAAACAGCAGATGCCAACACAAACAGAGTAACCCCCCTGCTAATCATTGAACAAACCCACTACAAAGGTGACCCCAAGCCCTTGGGGAGCAGAGTGGGGACAGGGATGCACTGGGGGATCTCAGAGGTGGGAAGTCTGTGCTCGGGAAAGGCTGCACTGTGCTCTGCAAGTGAAGGGAAACAGCGGCTGTGCACACTGACAGAGGCAAAGGTGCTCTGGTGTATTCCCCTGCCCGGCCTGCCCCCTTCCCACCACTCCTCTAACAGGCTTTGAACCCATGTGCCAGCATTGTTCCGAGTTTGGTGTGGCAGTGATGCTCTCAGAGTGCTGCATTTGCTCAGATTTCAGGGAAGTGAGGGAACAGGCAGGGGAATGGAGAGAGGCAAGAGCACCTCCTGCCTGAGGTCCCTGGTGGCACTGGGGACACGCACGATGGGAGCACTGGGCAGGGAGAGGTGGCAGGGCAGGACAGAGGACCCGTGGAACCAGGCAAAGCACGAGCTGCCAGCTTGTCTGCTCATGGTACAATTGATTTTCAAGGGCTTTGAACGAAAGCTCGGAGGAGTAACACGATGGGTTTACGAGTACCTTAAAGAGGAGCTGAAATCTCCTTCCTCCTGGCTGCAGGTGCATTGATTTTCCTTGAGGTTTAGAGGCCAAACAGCTCCAATGTCCAGCACCTCTCTATAAGCAAGAAGCCACAGGCTGAGAATTAGGAAAAAGAAATGTGTGAGGTCTTCTTCAAAGCCAGAAATATCTTCAAAGCTGTAAAGACAAGATTTTCTTGAACAAAAGGGTCACTCCCACCTCCACTGTCACTTACCTGACCTTTTCATTGGTCTGGAGAGCTGATAAAATTCACATGACAAGATATGCCTGAAGAAAAATCCTTGCTTACAGATTTTTGATAGAAAAAATATGCTTCCCCCCCCAAAAAAATGGGAAGCTAACCAATTTAAAAGAGATTTCAAGAGAATACAAAAGCAATTTGAATTTTGACTGTCCAGTTTTTCCATTTCATTCCACAAGGAAAATACCTGAGTAAGATACTAACTCCTATCAGTATGGATATTTATTTCTACTGGCATGGTACCTTCATGCCAGTCATTTGAAAGTGGTGAATAAATCCCTGCCTGGAGAGCTTACAGTGAAAAAAGTGAGAGCCTGAAGGAAGAACTGACAGCAGATAACAATAAAAACAACAATCAATTTTTCTTTTTTTTTCTCTGGAACTGACATTTTCCTGTGGAAATGTGGAATGAAAAATGTCTTGTTCAGCGGGAAAGCAGCTCAAGACAGGCAATCCCTGCCAAGAATCCACCCCAACTGCCGTGGAGCAGAGCAGGTAGAGGTGAGCTGAGCACTCTGATGCTCAGCCACCCAGCCCAGCTCTGCTGCTTCCCCATCCTTTCTCTTTTTCCTTCCTATTTTTCTTCCTATTTCTACTGCTTGCCTGGGGCTCTCCTCTCGGGAGAACTAATATTTTACAGCAGCATGCTGATAGCTATTAAAGTCCCACCAGGCGCCTCCCTGCCAGCAGCCGTCACGGACGATGCAGCATCGGGACCATCCTCCCTCCCCTGCGGAGCTCGGGGGTGTCTCTGAGATCTCTGAAGCCCCAGCACCAACCCCCTCATGTGCTCACAGCTTCCCTGCAAGGCTTTTCTCCAGATTAATTCCCTGCTGCCCTTTGCCACCGCTGGTTCAGTTTTCCCAGTGGTTTCACTTAGATGTACAACGCTTCATTTCCCACCCTGCCTGTGCACCCACCCTCTCCCACTGCCAGGCTCCAGGGACCACCCCCAGCGCTGAGCTTCGCTTCCCTTTGGGGCACTGTGCACCCCTACCAACGAAGAAGTGGAGTATTTTAAATTAAAACCATCTCCCTCATGTATATTCACCACCACCAGCCACGGCAGATGCTGCCTCTCTCAACACATTCAGTGAAAGGAAAGCCTCAGCAGCAGCTCTGAGTCTCCAGATGCCAGCGCAGAGGTGCCTCCTCCCGCTCGCTGCCCCGGCCAAGAGGGATGATTGATTTTGCAGTATCACAGCCAGATCTGCTGTCACAGATGACAGCTCTGGGGAAGATTTCTCTGCCGACTCCTCAGGAGCTTTGAAAGATCCGTAGTAATTATTTTTCCCTAAGAAAACAGATGAATTAATCCTTCTGCTAGGGCTGCGGTGAGTTTTCCTAAAACTGGTGTTTTCAAAAGATTTCAGAAAGCAAACAAGGCTGCCTAGCACCATTTTTCAAAATCATTCCCAGTCGTGTCGTTCAAACACTCCACCACATTTCCAGAAGAAAGTCGATCAGATTTCTGAAGTGCTCAGTGGGTGCTGCCGGCTGCTACAAAACTGGGGACGTTGTCTTGTGCCTCAAAAGAGAGCAGCAGATTTGGCACAGATCTCACACGGCGGAGATGGATGCCAAATACGTGCTCTCCCTGAGTTTTAGCTGCATTCTCTTTTCTGAAATGATTCATTTATAGCCTTCAAATATGAAATACAGATAATCCAGGAGAGAGAACAGGGGAATCCAGCGATGGATGAAGTGTTGTGATGTGGTTCCTGTGCACAGCCAACAACACTCTGCTCTAAGCCCCAGGAAAAGATGTGAAAACCCTAAACTTTGCAACATGGACACCTCATGACACAGCTAAGAAGGTTTGGTAAAGGGGTTTGATGAGGCAGCCAAGGAAAAACCTTACTTTTCCACGGGGAATCGTCTTTGTGAAAGGCACTGGGGAAGTAGCTCTCAGAAAATTCACTCCAATTTAGTACAATTTGCTGTAAATTAGTTTCATCAGTGACGATTAAGCAGAAATGCCACCTGAAAGACCTCTAACCTTTGAATGCCAGACTTGGACATCAGCAATGCAGGTGGTTCTTCACTGCAACTGCTCTGCAGATAACCACAGACCATAGGATGATTTGGGTTGGAAGGGACCTTAAGGACCATCTCATTCCAACCCCCTGCCATTAGCAGGGGCACCTTCCACTAGCCCAGTTCCTCAATCAAACAGTCAAACCTTCTTTTCTGTGGCTATACATAAATAACCCCCACTTAAAAATCAGTTTATTTGTCAGGCTCCTCTGTATGACTTCACAAACACTTACATTTGGCAAGGGAAGTCATGAGCATGTTAAAATCAGTGGAGGTTTGCTCAGCAGCCCCAGACAGCAGCGTTTCACCTTCTGAGCAAAGATAACTGGGACAGGTGATCAGGATCCCGGCTGGGTCTTTGTGTATGGATTTAATAATTTTATGACCTGAAATAAGAGAGCACAACTTGATGAAATTAGAGAATTTTGGCTTATTTAGCTCATAAAGAAAAACAAAACAAACCAGGCTGAGAGAGGATACAACTGCTGTTTATAAGTAAATAAGGAACATCAGCAGGAAAGGAAAATAATTAGGCTAACAACCCTAGTTAGAACTAGTGGGAATGAGCTGGCCATAAATTATTCAGGATGGAAATGAGAAGTTTCATCCCATTAAAGAAATCTTCATAAAAACATCAGTTCTTGCCTCCAGTTAGTCTAAAATGTGGAGATGGAAGGTGGGGCAGAGGGGAGAACTTCCCAGAATTTCATTCTGAAAGGGAAGAACAGCAGCAGCAGAAGGGGAAAAGCCCCTGTACACAGGGCAGCAAATACCCAACCACAATCCAACACAAATAACACCCACTGCAGATTAACAGTCTTGGGGAGGAAATGGCCAATATCCCTGGCTCCTCTTCATTTATGATTTCTTTATTATTGCCATTAAGCACCTTTTGGCTTTTTATAGGATGGCCTGAATGCAAATTGCAGGAAGGTCAGTGTAAAAATACATTTGTTAAATAAACTAGCATTTTCTTAAACTTTCTTATGAAAAGAAATGTCTCTGTGAAACTTTAATGAGACAGCACTGTGGCCCTTGTCTAAACCCAGGGTCAGGGCATGAGAAAGACTGGGCTGGCTAATTGCAGTCTCAGTCTTATTTAACTGCTCGAAACATCAGAAAATACTTGGGCAATGAAGAGTTCATTGGTATTTTCTCCCTCCCACTGTCTTGAAAGCAAGCAGTGCTGGTGACTTGTGATCTTCTGACCAGAGAAAATTCGTAGAAAGCTAAAAATAAGCGTAGTTGTCAGGTGGAGGGTGGTTTTGAGCAACAACCCTTCTGCTATGGTGCTGTGGGCATGACACTGTCCCCTCCCAGCACAGAGGGGACAACCCCCTCACTCCCAGGGGTCAAATCCTGCTCGAGGCATTGACAGACACATCTCCCTTTGCTCTCCAGTGTCTGAGGGACAGCCACCACCAACCTGAAATACATTCCCAAGCTGGTCGGTTGCAATCCCTTGAACTTGCAATTTGTCTTTAATTGTAGCACTCATCAAAGCTGTTCACAGCCATTGATTCTCCCAAAGGCCTCACAAAGCTGTAACACCCAGCTAAAAGCAAAGCAGGCAGAGATGAACTGATCAGCACAGGGTATGTCACAGCTCAGCAGGAGGAGCCCTGTCCTGACCCAGATCACTGCTGTTTTATAGCAAAAAATAAAAGCAAAATCACACCAGGCTAGGCCTGAAGTCTGTGCTCTGTCAAAGTGCTGAGTGCCAGGCTCTGCTGTGCCACCAGCTCGTGGGCACTCGACGTCACTGCCTCACAGGGGGACACTGCAAAAGGCAAAGGTGCGACATGGGATGGGAAAATCCAGCTCCAAAGGTTTGGAGCTGGCTCTGCCTCTTTCTGAGTCCAGACTCCTAACAAGTCCTAACAACCAGCTCCTGGTTTGGCCCTAGCAAGTAATTGTGACCCTTTGGGTGTCCCTAAGGACCTGGGGCCTCCCTGGGCACTCCCTCCTTACCACCACCATCAACTCCCCTCTAAAACCAGGTCCCTCCAGATAAGCCCACCAGCTTTTCCACACAGAAAACATGGCATGACCAGATTTCTCTACAGCCGTCCCAAACCTTTTCCACTTTAGCCGCCCCAAATCTAGAGTGCCAGGGTTTCAGGGCACGTCCCATTCCCACCTGCCACTGATGCTTGACCATGGAACTTTCACTGATGGTAAATCCCTGCTCACACACCTGGATCATCCTTTGACGAGCTGCCGTGGGTCAGCCCCAGTCTGGAGTCACCCAGGTCTGGTTAAGCACGAACTTGGCAGAGCCACTTTCACCCACCCGAGGTCAGAGCTGGCCCGCGGAAACGCCAGGCTTGCTGAGCTCAACGCATCCCTTATCGACAAGGACACTCCTCACAGTGCTTTCTGTGCCTCCTGCCTAAACAAGGAACATTTCTGTGCAAGCCAGGGGCTGCGCCCGGGAGCGGCGATGCCAGCCCGGGAGATAACACGGATGCAGCCGCCTTTGTTGGCTGGGAAATCTGCTGACGGGAGGGAGGGTCTCACACGGGGGAGCTGCTGTTTGGGGCCATCCAAACTGCTGTTTCTGATTGTTTGATACGAGGTGGTGGGGGCCAGGCTGGCTTTCCCAGAGCTGTGGGGCAGCGGGGCTGCAGGGAGGCAGCGCTCTGTGCCGCTGCAGGCAGGGTTTATCTCGGGAAGAGGCACCGAGGACGGGCTGCAGACACGCGGCGGACGGAGGGAGGAGAACAGCCCAGCCCGGTGATATCACAGCACTGAGTCATTAGCTACGACTCACAGCTCTGCCCGGGGTAAGAGACAAGGGGGTGTAAATAGAAGCCATTAATAAATGCCAGGAGGAAAAGGAGCTTTAATTTTACTGAGGACGCTGTTGGTCTGCACTGAACACCGAAATCCTTAAATAGTTTCCATGTCAAGCATGTGCAGCCAGGGAACCTTGAACTGCACAGCAGAGATCTCATCCCCTCCGAGTCCTTAGTGCCCTGGTGCTGCCCAGCATCTCTCAGGGCTGGGGTTGAGTGGTTTTCCACACCAGAGAAAGTAAAGGCACACATTAGGTGTTGACAGGAGCTAATTAGTTCCACAAATACACCCTCCTTCTGAAGATACCCGAAATGATTAGTGATTTTTCATAGCTAAATGGTTTTGACAGGCTTTTCAAAATGATGGAAATCTGTTTAACTAAGGAGTAAATACATTTGTGCAGATCTCAGGACAGAAGGGTGAGGATGCATCCTCAAGATGAGCTCCCTCAAGATGAGCTCCTTTGCAAACTCAGACCCTGAAAGTTCCAGAACCCATCAAGGAACAATAAAGGAATAAAAAATAAAAGCAATAATCCATAGAGCAAAATGCTGCATTTCCTCTCTGTAACAGCCCTGGTGCCCAGCTTGCTGTGCCATGGTAGCTGAGCATGATTTCTGCTAAACACACGCATCTCTCCCTCCTTAGGTGTCACACACCGTGACGTTCTCTCCAAATCATTTTCCCTGAGCATTGCTTAGCAACTCATTTCTGGTTATCTAACTCCAAGCAGTTCATCCTAATGACCATGCTGGGTTTTTCTTTTTCTTTCTTTTTTTTTTTTTTTTTTTTCAGCTCTTCCCCTGCTGTTTCATCTAGTAAGGAACTGCAAGTGGCAGCAATTTGAGAGTTCTGGGCAGAGAAGGACCTGGTGTCCGCTCTCCTTGCTCTGAGTGGGGACCTGCAGGATGCTCCTGGCAGCCAGCACAGCTCCCGTGGCACAAAATGCACAAAAAGCCCCACTGTCCTTTAAGGCACTTCCTCTGCATCACTCCATCCTGAACTATCCAATCCTTTTTATCATTTTTAAAAATTCTTTGAGCACTAAATGCCAAATTATCTCACTCCCTTGCTGGTGGGATCATGGGTTGCAAAAAGAGATTGCTCTGGCTGATGTCCCCACACAGCCCAAGGCACTGGGAGAGCCACCCTGTGGAGCAGGCAGCAAGTCTGCCACCTCTGAGGAGGGTCTGCATTATAGGCTTCTACATTTTTCCATTCTGTACCAGGCATTAATCAATGTGCACATGCAAATTGTGCTGGAGAATTGTGTGAGGAGAGACTGTCATCCGAAACAGAAGGAAAAGTAGGAGATGTCTCTAATTACATGCATTTATTCCATCAAAGTGTGCTTCTGGTCAGATCATTAACTGCAAAGCACCACTCAGAGTGCAATCCAGTATCTGGAGGAGTCAAATGTCTCATATGCCTTCTCGTGCCAGACGAATATTTCAGCTCCTGCAATCAATCTCTCTTTCACCTTTCTCGTCACCACCGCAGTGACAAGTCCCTTTTCATGGCTTGTAGCATCTTGCCAGTTTCCTCAGGCAGAAAATTTCCCTTTCTGAGTCACTGCAGAATTTCTCAGGCTGTAGAGCAGCCAAAGCCTCCCCCCGCTTTCCAACGCACTGTACGATTTGACAAAAATCTTTGCCCCAGCCTGAGGACAGAACTGCAGCCCCACAAACAGCCTGAACATCAGGGGATGTCTCCTAAGCCCTGTGCTTTGCCAGCTACAGGTGGATTTATCTACATGCTGCTGGTCAGAGGTATCTGCACAGGCCAAGGCAGGTCATGAGGGCTGTGACCACCATCTGGTGATGGACATCTTACTTAGTGGCTGCAGATGTGAAGGACACAACTGTGGCTCCAGACAGATCAAATGTTGAGTTTGAGGATGGATATAGGGTCCTCTGAAACCGATCATCTCCATCCCGGAGATCAGAGTTTACACACAAACCTACTGCTAAAATTCTATTTCACTGAGACCAACAGAATAAAACAAACCCTACTTATTTTAGAATGACCCTGCCTGAAACCCACAGGGATGTGGTAGAGGAAGCCTGACTTTCCTGGGCGGGAATGTTGTGGCATCAAGCAAGCAAGGGCTATGCCAGCACTTCCATCCTGCCCAGTCTGTGTGACCTGCTCCAGCCTCAGCATCCCAGGGGAGCCTGTACTGTGCAATAATGGCTTTTTTAGTGTAAACCCAGTGGCACAAGGCTGATAAAATAACACAGAGAGATTCCACAAAGCCCAGCACCACATGACTTGGGTGATGAAAGCTGGAGATTTCCTTCCTGTGTGTGACCTGTCTCCACTGTGGCATTAAAACCGGGGCACAACATGGAAGGGAGGGTGAGGGGACCTGGCAGGTCACACTCCAACATCAGCAGCTGCTGGTCCTTCCCTGCCCAGCCTTGACCTGCAGCATTGTTTAGAGGGGAATGATTCCTGGGCAGGATCATTCCCCTCTAAACAGTCCACTGGCTGTGCAATCTGAGGCAAATGACTTGGGTTTTCCCATTTCCAATACACCAGCTGCTTGTATATATCAGAGATATTTTGAAGATGAAGGTAAGAGAAAGGACTCTTGAGCAGTATGAGGAGTTTGGTACCCACTTCCCACTAATACTTAAGTATAGCTGACATCTGGAGAGAGCAGAACAGAGGAAAACAGCTAAAATTTATCTAAAATTATCTCTTTCTCCTTTAAATAGCACCTTGGCTCGGGGTTTTTTTTTGTGCAGGTACCTTGCAGCAGTGCCCACATCACCCTGGCTGGCAGCCAGCAGAGGGTCACAGCCTGTTCTGGGCCACAAACACCAGCCTCTAGAGAAGGAGGCCAAAATACGGGTCAAAAGCTGCAGCCATTTGGTGAGTAGCTGCAGTCTGTGCTTGTTTCAGCTAATAAAATTGCAATCCTCTCAAATGACTGGTCCAAAAAGAAGTTACAATTTTGGAGAGAGACAAAAAGCATTCATGCTGCTCCTGGGGGTCGTTCCCTGCCCTGCAGCTTCACTCTGCTTTCCAAAATAAGGAGCTTTGCCGGCAATGCAAGGCTGCAAAAGCTCGGCTGGGAGGTAATTAGGGCAGGACATAAATATGCATGGTGGCCGTCGGTCCCCTGCTGCCCGGGGCATCTCGGGACAAAGCATCTTTCAGTACAAAAATATTGCTGCAATCTCTCAGATCTGCGGCTTAATGTAATAACGCCTCTCTCGGGCAGAGCACCGGCAGATGTGCAGCAGCTAAATGGATTTTGCAGCCTGCACCAGCCACCCAAACAGCCCGAAGGAAAGGCAAAGTTCCCTCCAGCAGCGGGGGACTGCGGGGACAGCGGCAGAGCCCGGCCTGGCAGGCTGGAGTGGCACAGGGAGCGGCAGTGATCCCACTCCTTTGATCCCACACCCTCTGGATGGGGTCCCCTGCCCCTTTCGAGGCAAGAATTGCCTCTCTTTTACATCCTCATCTGCTCTCTGGCAGAAAAAACATAGTGGAAATGCTTTACCCTGATGAATTTATTTTAAATTTCTGCAAACTGACTAAATTCCAGCAGGATGAAGGACATGAACCAAACCCTGAGCACAGAGGGTATTTCACAGGATTTCCTGTGTGACAAGACCCCAAACACAGGCCCTGCACCCTCACAGCTGCCCCTCGAAGCAGGCAGTGCAACACCCAGACCTGTGTTTTACCCTTCTCATTGCCTCAGGCTTGGAAGGGCTCAGCCAGTTTAAGGTCAGGAACGTATTTAATGCAAGGGAAGAGTATCTTAAAGAGACTCTGAAAATATTAGCAGCAGCATTATCCAAAAATGTTATATTCATTTACTGATTAAATCACACAACTGTGTAATAATTTATTTTAAATGTAAGCTGTAGCACAGTGCCTGGATTGCCAAGTCAATACATCTTTTCGAGTCTCAAAAAAACCCCTTTCCACAGTAGATATTGGCATCAGCACAGAACTTAAGGCTGATAATGCAGCTGTTAAGGGACTCCCCATGGACAGCCCATTCCTGAGAGTGTTCAAGGCCAGATTGGATGGGGCTCTGAGCAACCTGGTGTAGTGGAAGGTGTCCCTGCCCATGGCAGGGGGGTAGAATGAGATGTTCTTTAAGGTTCCTTTCAACCCAAACCATGCTGATTCTATGTTCCACCCCTTCTCAACACTATCCAGTTTTTTGCATTTTAATTGGGGCCCATCAGCACACGAGACTCACGTGTTTCACTCCTGATGCTCAGAGCAGGCACTTCTCAGCCACACCACTGGAAAGGGAACCTGGAAACTGCCTGTGTTTCTACAGACACTGAAATGAGCAAAGGTGGATGGAGAGGGCAAAGAGCTACGCCCCATGGAAATAAAGCTAAGCAAGAGCAGGAACAGCAACAGCTGCTTCCGGAGGGTGGCTACAGAACAATGACACGTAAAACTACATTTCAAGCCAGTGTGGGGCACCAAGTAGAGAAGACACACTGCAGATTGTGAATAAGAACCTCTCCCAGCTCCTTCTCGTGTTTTTCTCTGATAAAATAGTTTTCTCTGAACACTGCAGAGGTTACAAGCACAGCCACACTTGTGCCCCTCACCTACCCAGACACAGAGGGGCTACTTGCCAGCTGGTTTTTCAGGTCCCTTTGTGAGTCTAATTAAAGCTTTCAAATTTTTTTATGTAAGAAGCAGAGCTGCTAATTAACTGCTGAAAATTATACTGAGGATCCAGTATCTGCTGTGCAGCTACCTCCGTGCTCATCAGCTTCCCAGGCTGAGGGAGGGGTGGAGCAGCAGCAGAGATACAGAGGGGATGGGGAGAAAAAAATCCAGCAACTGTTGTAAACAATGGTGGATTGGCAACGCCTTTAACCTGAATTTCACAAGAAGGAATAATAAAAAATATATACATACATACATACATACATATATAAATGTTGGATAACTAAAGTAGAGTGCCAACCCACCAAGCATTATCCTCTCTTTGCCTCCTCTCCAAATGCACAGGGGACCATTTCCATTTTTCCTGATTGCCCTGCAACTGTTTTTCATAAAAATGAACAAGGGAAAAAAGAAAACCAGATGCTAAAAGCACTTTTAGTTCCCTGCTCCTTCAATGTGGGACGGGTCCTGGCACAGAGGAAGAGAACACTTGTTTAGATGAAACTTTATATGATGTGAGACCCATCTTGTTTGCAAGCAATCCTGAAATCCTGGCACTAGGAGCCTTTATTTCTGATTCAAGGGATTATTTAGTAAAAGGATCCCTGTGGGAGTAGAGGAAACACCCCCAAAATCGCTGTGGAGCACAGGACAATGTGCAGTGGCACCTGGTCCCTCAAAATGTGCTGCATTTATATGACTTGTGTTAATTTATCATCTTAAATGGACCTGGCCACCAGGAGAGGATGGGGTCAGGAGGTAGCTAATAGCACATGAAGTGCTGTTGCTTGAGGAGCATTTCAGGGAGAGCTGCAGCCAGGCTGGGGGATGCTTTTAATTAAGATATAACCTTAAAGGCTTTTCTTGATGAAATGCCAGAAGTAGAAGCACTAGAGAATGAAGCAGGTGGTTTGGGCGAGATGTCGAACCAATGGAAATGATTTAATGAATTGCCCTTAAACCAGCAACAGAGCTACCAAGATGTTTTGCAGGTATCAGCAGAAAAGATGATTGCACTAAAACCCTGTTTTTTCTTTTCCCCTGGCTCTGATGACCCTTCTGGAAACCCCTGTGCAGCCTCCCCTGCAGCCTGAAGAACCAGAGCTACCAAACCTCCTCCTTGCCCCTTGAAGAGGAGCCACTGCTGCACAGGCTGGTCCTTGCTGCCAGGCTGAAGCCTTCCCTTTAGGAGATGTTTCCTAGTGCTCCTTGTGGGTACCTTTCACAGGAGCTTTGAAGAACAAAAACTAGACAATCTGACCATGGCTAATAAATACCATCCGCCTGAGCAGGAGCGTGATCAA
This sequence comes from Oriolus oriolus, assembly GCA_013400235.1. NCBI lineage: Eukaryota > Metazoa > Chordata > Aves > Passeriformes > Corvidae > Oriolus > Oriolus oriolus. The sequence continues at coordinate 785,014 of VXBT01009025.1, forward strand.
TCCACCGCATCCCTCCGCAGCACCAAGAGAAACCCAGATGAGTCCATGTGGGGACACTTCCTATGGGTCCTCCTCCAGGAACCCAGGGCTTCAGGATGGTCTTCCAAGGCCAAAGAAAGCCTTTTCCTACTGATGGCTTAGCTAGAGGATTAAACACTGTTCAGCTGCCTTCAGCTGTGGTTGCCAAGCCGTTACTTGTTGTTTGTGCTTTGCCCACTAAGTGGAGCTGGGGACTCTCCCATCTTTCCCCTCCCGGGATGGTGGCAATGGTTTCTTTCCCTCCCTGGACCAAGGGACAGGTCATCTGCTGGAGGCGTGGCTGCAGTTCTCACAGGCCCACTGGTGATGCCACATCACTCCAGTTTGAGGTCTTCCCCCTGTTTCTACAGAGAGGTTGAATTTTTGAACCCAACTGAAGTAGCCTTGTGCAGGACAGGAGCATCCACACGTTCAGAAGGTGAGGGATGAGAGGACTTCCTCCTCCAACACTTTCCTGCTCCAGCTTTTTTCACAAATTCCACTAATTCACCTCTCCAAAATCTACAGGTACTAACAGAAATATCTATTATCACAGAGGGTTTTCAGGAACCTCCTCATAATGTGGTCCCCGGATGTGTTTTTTACACCTGTTTTATATAAACCACCTAAAAATACCAATGGATGATACAGCAGGTCAGCAACAAAAATGTTCCTATCATTTGCTCTGAAGATCAATTCAACCATTAGGACAAACTACTTATTTTGCTACAGACCATCCAACACCTGTACAAGTTTATACATTCCCTGCAAAAAATTCTCTGAGAATCTGAGAAAGCAGCTGACGATGGATGAATTCATCCATGCGCCACCACCTTTCCTGCTGCCAGAGATCACATCAGAAATAACCTCAGAGGAGAACAGAGCACGTCTCTAGGGAGGATAGAGGGCATGGAAATAAACCAGGGTAAAATTACAGCTTTACAAAACTCATTGCATTACCCTGCAATGGAAAGATAATTAGGAAATTGGTTTTGTACTAATGATTCATATCTAGCTGGGCAGGAGCTATGTCAGGAACAAGACTTTAATTTAACATAATACTGCAGTACAAAACACGCTTTGCAATATTTTTATGCCCAGATCCTCGCAGTGTTGCTGCCTCTCCTCTCCCACCCCTTCTCCCCAAATCACCGTCCCAGACAAGGACATTTGGAGACCACCTGTACAACCCAAACAGCAGCTAATTGTCCTTAATGCTCTTGCAACGAGGCAGGTTCAATCTGAAACTGCTGGACTGGTGGGATTATTTTCCATGAGCCTGATTATGATTTCTGAGAGTCAATTTATTACAAAAAGATCTTCTAATTGGCGAGGCTGGATAAAATCCATGAGATCACTGAAACCTTATCCTGAGACTGGTACACGTGGTGCTCCTACCAGGAACAGTCTTTAAAAAAAAAAAAATCTCTGAATGTCACATTCCTGGAAGTCAAGATCTTAGGATATGTTCAAGCCTTCCTATTCAACTGTAACAAACTTTCCCTTGTGTTAAAGGAAATGATTCCATTAAAATTAGGTCAGAACATCGTCAGTGTTGACTGAAATAATCATAACTTGCAAAAACAGTGTATTTATGCAGCATATATATTCAGGTTGCCTCCACAAGGGTTTTTCTTTGCAGACAAAATATTTGCCTGACAAAAATTTACAGTTTCTCGTGGAAGCATTATCCATGGAAACCGTGCTACTGATACACAATGAGACACAAATGTCACCCACCACTGCACCATAACCTGTGGATGAGGAGTAGGCTGATGTGTAGTTCTTCAGTTTGTGAAAAAAAGTCTACAAGTTTTTCAGTGATCAGCCTACATTTACATGGCAAACAATGAGGTCTCTTCAGTTCAGTTTTATTTAATTAATATAGAAGTGTTTAATGAATGGTAGATTTCATCTTTCCCCTTTTTCTTTGAATCCCAGTCTTTGGAGTAACTCAGTATCTCTCCCAAGTTTATAATGAGAGCTTCTTTCTCAGCAGTGGCCTCGAGGCACAAGAACATACTGAATATTATGTACTTACATGAAGTAAAATAAGAAATATCCTATTAGTCAATTTCTTTTAATCTAAGAAAAGAGAAAAGGATTTCATAGCATGAACAATTTTCTAATATATTGAACCATATTGCCATTATTGCTTTATTGCCTGTTATCACAGGCCTCTTATCAGCACATCCTCTTGGTAAATGAATAAACCCTTCCACAACACAGCTCTGGCACAAATGCTGACCGTGGGATGGGACAATGGAGACAGAGGATGGGCTCCAGGGGAGACAGAGGATGCCTGTCCTGCCCCTGAGGGACCCACCAGCAGGCTCTCATCCACATGGGCAGCACTGCTGTCCTTGGAGGCTTTGCAGAAAGTGAAGAGATTTGGTGATTTAAAGACAAACAGGACCACATCCAATTCCCAAACCCTTCCCCTGCCCATTCCAGCCAAAACCACGGCAGGAAGTGGTGCCACAGCAACCATTGCTGGGGGACACAGAGGGGACCCCAGCACTGGTTCTGCTCTCGGGCAGTGGGGCTCCAGGGCTGCTGCAGAGATGCACCAGTAATTTACTGGGCAGGATTTGCCTTTGAGGGATTATTTCAGTGAGTGCCTCACTCCAGAGAGGACTTCACACATTACTGAGTTAAAACACTTAATGAACACTGATGAGAGTGTCACAGTATGCAAATGCACTGCTGGCAGGGGTGAGCTGGAATTTGGTGAGTATATGTGAGAAAGAAACATTTGCTGACCCTTCCAAGATGCCTGAGGGGGATCCTCACAGTTAAATCTCTGCCTCTTTCACTCATACATGTAAAACCATAACACAGGTCTAAACTTTCACCGTGAAGCCAGTTCTGTGCCAAGTGACTGAAAAATCACTTCACTGCATCAGTTTCCTAATTATTTACAGGCAGACTGGTGCTACCTTTCCTGTTAGATAGGGTTCCCATAGCAACATTACTTTTATCACATAAGAGGATTTACCAGATTAAAGCAGACGCCCTCAGGTAATTAAAATACATGCAATTTCTTTGTTATTTACATTTCTGCTAGTGAAGAACCACAATACTCAATTCAAACCAGGATGTTGAGGATCTTTGCGACCGAACAAACAAGAAATAAAGCTGTCAGTGTTTGTCTAGTACAAAATGGGGACATGCCAGCTGCAGGAGGCATTGCACACAAAAAGCCTCCCAGTTTGGAGCATGCAATGCTGAGAAGAGCAGGCTGTGCAACCTGGTATTTGCATTTGGAGACGGTGCCAGAAGGTTGGGATGAATGGCCTGGTTTATTTTCTGGAGAGTGAGTTTTCAAGAGAAGACATAATGCTTTGGATGTGTAAGAGCTTTAACCCTGGTGTCCTGGGCTGAGTGGTGGTGAGGAGTTTGGAAGGTGGTCACCTGTTTCCCAGGTGATTTCAGCTGGATATGGCACTTGCCACCTCTGCCTTGCAAGGTGCCAGACCTCCAGCTTATTAGAGACTGTGCAAAACTCATTCTTCCCAAAGCTGCAAAATTTGAGTTCCCATTACAAGAGCTCAAGGATCAAAACCAATGCATCGAATCATTTCCTTCTTTCTCCAGAGGGTTTGCATTTTGGGTTTTGCTTTGCCCCTTCAGCACTTCCAGAGGCTCTCTCCCAGCTTTACTCTTGTGATGCTCCTGGATGCCCCAGCCTGTTGCAGGCGGAGGCAGACACAGGGTTCAATGTCTCCTGTAAGGTGATGGGGACTGGGGCAGCTCTGGGAGCTCTACCAGAGTTGGAGCAAAAAAGAAAACAGCAGGGAAAGTCAGATCTGGAAAAAAAACAGCCTTTCTTTGGGAGACGAAGGGCATTTTGCACAGGGGATTTGCTTCTGCTGATGCTGCAGCCATCAGGTAAAAAACTGTGAGGTTGGAAGCAGGTGTTTGTCCCTGTCCTGAGGAACAGAGACCCCAGCCAGTGAAAGCACTTTGGTTAGAGGGCTGAATGAACCCTCTGCACATCAGTAACAGTGAAGACAGGTCATCCACAAAGCTGAATCTCAAGCTGCTTCACTGTGAAACTGCATCCCACACCACAGTATATTTGCATGCCTTCCAGTAAACTGAACTGCAGAAAGTCCCTCTAGAATTAAATCTGTCATCTGTGTATTTTAAGATCTTTGTTTCTAATTAATGCACAATTTGAGTGGCTGCTATGGAAAGTTTTCTTGTTGGAAAGTATTGGGAGTATTAAATTCAGTGTTGTTCTTCACTGTGTGCTGAACTACACCACTTATTTACTCCACAGCTGAAGTCTGGAGGAGTGAGGACTGAAATCACTCCATGTAGGAGGCAACTTCAACAGCAGAGGCAGTTCAGACTTCCAGCCCTCTTCATCCCTACTTTGAGAGTTTCAGCAGGAATTTAGTGCATGTTGTCTGACCCTTGGCAAGCCTCAACTCCTCCCAGCAGCTATCAGTGTACAGACCAGAGGTGGATGAAAGCAAAAAGACATTTAGATGCAGATAAGGGTGTCCTCATTGTTTTCTCTGACTCTCGTCACAGTTTCTAATGGGGATGAACAGAGCAGCTCACCCTCTCAGAAGTGAGATCTGCAGTCCCCACAATCCACACAGACCCACCACACTGAGTCACATTTCAAGCTTCTTTGCCAGACATTATAACAAGGAACTTTTTCCTGAAGTTACAAAAGAAGAGCTAAGTTCCATTATTTGGTGTTACACACCACGTCCAGCCTTGCATGACACAGAACTGCAATTAAAACCTGACTGCTCTGATGACAGGCAGAAGAGAGTAACTTGCAGCTGGAACTACACCAGGCCCTGGAAGTGCAGTTTAGCCCCTGGAAATCCAGTTCAGCCCCTGGAAGGCCAATCTAATGCTGTCACAGATATTTCCATTGCAAATGACTCATGAAGCCCATATGTGACATCGCTGTGGCCTTGCAGTGTTCTTTTAATTGTCCTGGCAGGGCTTCAAAAACATACATTTGTTTTTGGGAAGATGAAATGGAAATAAATGTTAATGAAAAATGAGTACAGGAGTGATTACACAGAAGGAAATTAAACCAATACTGTTATGCCTGGCAAGTGTCCGCCACCCTTTGAGTAAGCTGGTTAACTCTTAATTTAAAAAAACACAAAGAACTGGAAGACAGGACAGTGCCCATAAAGCAAAGCTGTAAGCCCAGCCAACAGCCTTCACTCATCAGGGAAAAATGTTGATTTGGGGTTATTTGGAGCAGATTTAGGTGCTACCATGGAGTTTTAGTGATGCTGACACTGCAGAGTGGCCCACTGGGCTGCTCAGCATCTCCTTGCGAGGGCCTTGGGTTTGCACTGATTGAACTCTTCATGGTGAATCACCTGTTCCTGAGTGCTGCAGACTAAATCAAGCACCAAAGCAAATGCCTCACGTGGAAAGGTGGCAACCCACGGGCTCAGATGACCACCTGAACTCATAAAAGATTTCTAAATGAACAGAAAGGGACACAGTGCTGCATTTGGAGGACAAAGGAGATGCCAGGCGCATTCAGTTTCTCACTGTCCTAAGACCTGTGGGTCATCCATAAATCCACTGAGCAGGCTCTGACAACTTTTCACTCTCTTACAGCAGTGTTACACAAATGCCCAGTAGCTCCTACCCAAAGTTATCACAAAAATAAGATGACACATTCCTACAGCCTTTGAGTGCAGGATGCTCACAGGCCCACTCACAGAAGTGGTGGTCTCTGCTCTGGATGGTAAATTAATCAGCCTCTGAGCTCTGAATATTTTCCACCTGTCTCTAAAGCATTCATCTACCTTCAGGCTCAAGCTTATCAATCTTTACAACACAAGCATTACCTGCTTGGACTTATTTGGATTAAAATTTCAAACCACTTATTTTCTAGGCATTAAATTTCAGTATAAACATTCAAACCCCGTTGTGAGAACTCCCCATTCCCTGCTGTGTAGCCAAGCAGAAGCCACTAACGCAGCTGGCACACGCTCTTGCCAGGCTACACCTAATCACTGCCCGCTGAGCCACGGCACAGATACAAAAGCAGGAATTAACAGAGCTGTTGTAGATCACAAGTATGATCAGCTGGGAACTTACTGAGAACAGCAGCTGGAAAATGTGCCATTGTCAGAGAATTTGGAAGGGCAGGTGCCTGTACTCTGGTGGTCCTTCAGCAGTGCTTCACCACTGCCTAGGTGGTCTTTGGGCTTCAGTACAGTTTGCCCCAAGGGTTGCTCCCAGCCCTGTCACCAGATTCATCTCTGCTTGGGCAAAGAGTGATGTAGACTCATGGAATCCTCTAGGCTGGAATTCCAGGATCTCTGAGTCCAACCATAAATCTAACACTGCCAAGTCTGCCAGCGTCAGGGTGGCTTCACATCATAACACAACAAGATGTGGCTGCCTGAAGGGCTCCTGCCTGGTCTAAAACCTCATCCAGCTCCTCCACAGCCAGCGAGGGATGGAAGCACTTCACAGGGACAATGTATCTCACCTGCCCCAGACATCTGTTCAGGAACCCCAGGGATCTCCACAGAAACGTCTTGGATTAGACATGACTCATGGAGTGATTCAAGTACCTGTGACTCAGCTTTCAATTGATTGTTGTGGTCATAGCCCAGCTGGTAAAACCTAATGTGAAGGTCATTTGGATGAAGTGAAACAGGCATCTTCCCAAGGATCATTTACTGGCTTTGACTCTTCCCTATGGATTTTCTCGTTTCAGAAAATGCAGTGACAACATGCAATCTCTTCCATACAAGGCCTGACTCATTTATCCACACAAACACAGCAGAGACAGGGGGTTTAAATCAGTGATTTCTTACTCTGCCTCGGCATTTCCCTTGGGCGCAGCCAGTCTGTTCCTGTGATCCTGCTTCTCATGGCCCTGGTTTATGTGTGCTCCTGCTTTCCTCTAGACTGCCTGGACAACAACTGTCTTGTTTAAATTCAGTTTTATAAATCATACAATTTCTCATCTTCCTGATAAGGGAAACTATTCTCCACGTAGAAAGAGTCATCCATTATAAGTTAAGCAACAGTGGAAAGGAAACCCTGGGATAACTTGGTGTTATCTTGCAGCAAGCAACATCACTGTCAGCAAACAAAACACCACACAGTGGTCCTGAACATATGACAGATATTTTCCTTTCTTTTTTTTTTTTTAATTAAATCTGAACTGAAGTCATCAATGCCCCAATTCTGAAAGAAACCCTTGTAAACAACAGTTCAACTGGGCCTTCCCCAAGAGACAACTAATTTTATGCTTCATCAGAAAGAACACATTTCACTCCCAAGAATAATTTTAATGCTTTCCCTAATTCGCATACGTTAACACTCGGAAGAGATTAGAGTTGCACGACATGAAGTAATCAGGTTTAAGCACTGTACATAATGCTCAGCAGCTTCTGCACAAGGCAGAACACACAAATTTATTAGCAGAGTTGCCCTTTTGAGACTATCTGAGGTTTTTCTGTGGACAAAAATATTTCCTTTATTCTCACGGCATATTCCCTCGAACACCAAAAGAACAGGACAATAAAGAGGCTGCCTTCATAACTCTTCATGCAAAACTTATGGTTTGTATGGGGCCCACTGAGCTTTTTTGTGCTTGGCTTTTTGACTCATCTGGACTAATTTACTTTGGGTCAAATCCAGAAGCCTTTATTGAGACAAATATTCATCACCTCCAAATGACCAAATCTTATAAGAAGCTTCAGTCCCAGAAATAAAACCATCAATTCCATCAGGCTACCTTCTGCTAATAAATTAAATAGGTTTGGGAGCAGTCTCTCAGATATTGGCCAGCTGGCACAGGATGTGTCCATAATGCTTAACTCTCCCAATCTGCAGAACAAAAAATGTTTGTGAGAATTGCCTGTGGGGAGCATTGACCCTTCCTGATGCACCATGATCCTATCTCATCCCGTGACCCTTCCCATCTGCACCATACCTGGGGTGTGCCATGGACATCTGACAACTGAATGGTATCAAGGACTGACCTCCTGCACCAGGAAATGAGGCCCCAGGCTCCTTGGACATGAGCACAAATGTAGCCTCAAACATCAACTTGGGCCAACACTTGTTGCTGGCTTTGCACAGTCCTTTATCAGGGAAACTATCAGTGAATCCAAATGTAAAACATGAGCCAAGGCTCCTGAATTTAGCAAAACATGACGCTCTTTGGGTTAATCTTGGAAGCTTGAACTTGCAGTTTTCCAGTTATAATGCCTTCTTGATACAGCTGATAGGAAAACCCGGATAATCCTTGTACAATCCACTGCGTTACTGTATTTCTTCTCTTAATCCCTCATGGATAAGAGTGAGTGAGAGGAAGCATTAAGAGAACAGGATGAATTGACACTATTGACAGACTAATGTTGTGAAATATGCTCAGTATTGAACATATTGCTGCCCCTGAGCAGCAGCGAGGGAGGTCTGGGCTGTGGCTGCCTTGGCACCACACAGAAACTGTGGTGTGATGCCTTGCTCTGTTTTCCTCCTCCTCAGGCACGGCTCTTGCCTAGGGAATGACTAATGCCATATTCAATTTCCTTGAAATGGCTTTGTATTGCTTATACTGCAATGGAAATTAATATTGGAGTCTGAACAGGGAGAATCTGTTCTGAAGGGAGGGGAAGGACAGCCAAAGCCAGAGCCAGGGGGCTCTTGGTGCTCATGGCTCAGGAGTCACCCTCCCTCAAGGGCACCACTGCCCTCTTCAAGGGAGCACTTCTCATTTAAGTCAATTATTTCAAAGTTTCTGCTGCTTGCTCCAGTGTCTGCTTCCTCCAGAGGCCTCACAACAAAGCCAAGGGGAGCCCTGAACATGGAACCTGAGCCACACTTTGCACTGTAACCTCCATTCACACCGTTCCTCCGGTGCTCATCCTCTCTGTCCAGTCCTTCCTTTCTTCAGGCCAAGCCTTAGGCTAAAGGATGTCTCAAAAACTCTGAGGATGGTTTTCCTTCTCTATTGCTTAAAATGCATTTAAAAAAAATGTTAAATGCCTTTTGTTGTCTGTGTAATACAGGCAGTACTGCACCATCTGTGTTTCACGTTCAGGGAGAGAGAGGCAGGAAGCACTCACAGACCCAAGGAAAGGCTATCAAATTAAATGGAACAACGGGGAAAAAAAAGCCATCCTGTAACCTAGTTTGTGTTTCTACACTGTTTAGGATGATATGAAAGTGCTACTTGATCAAAGAACAATTTCCAGGCTATTCTACAGTCAATTGGATTTTTCTTGGATACTGAGCTGTTTCCCGGTTCCCAAAGATATTTAACCTGGAAACACTGCTGCAGCAGCCTGAGCAGAGGAGTTGGAAATTGTGTGCAGATGCACTAAATGCTCATCCATGGCTTCACATGTGTTCACTGCCCTCCCACACAGCCCGTGGGATGTGCCCCGTGCGTGGCACAGCGCTGCACATCCCACAGGGACTGGGAAGGCTGACAAAGGACAACGTAAAAGGAGGCCAACAGCACAAAAGATGGAGACAGGGAAACATCCATGGTAGTTTGGGATAACAAGGGACCTAATATCCCAGTTTACCAAAGCTGACATGATTTTCCCCACGCTCTCAGCAGCAAAGGCAGCCCCGTGGCTGGGGCATGAAGAGAAGCAGTTCAATCCCTCGCCCCCAGACACCACCACAGGATCACACAGCATGTGCTGCAACTCCGGCATTAAAATGAGAATCTCATCTACACCCAGCTCTTTTCAAAATCAAAGGGGAGAAAAAAAGAAAAAGACATTATGGAGGAGTGGGCTGGGCGAACCATGAGTAATAATTCGTGACCCCATGCCGAGTCTGTTAGTTATGAGGAAAAGGTTCATTCTCTCCTCCTTCACCTATTTTAAGTGCTTTAGAGTGCTTAGTTCCTCTCACAGAAACTCAGAGTTATATTGCCCACCTCCAGAGCAGTCCTGGCACAGCTCAGCATGGTGTTGTTACCTTTGTGTGTGCACTGAGCAGGCCAGGGGCTGAGCAGGCTGGTCCTCACAGGCATCAGCAGGGCTCTGGCCTTGCTTGCAAGGCCTGGGATGTTCTCCACTGACATCAGTCAGGTCATTTACAATGTAAAATTGAAAAAGAAAAGCAAAGAAAATAAATAACTGCATCACAAGTCAGGAAAAACCGTAACCCCGGGGGAAAAGAGCAAGGCAGTCCAATATTCCATCCTAACAGCTCAAAAGTATTGGCTACTTTTGACAACACTCTTACTATCACTAAATTTGTATTATTATTTCAGAATATTAAGGCCATGCCCCAAAAGCGTCTCTGACCAGAGTCCAATGGACTGCAAAGAGAGCGATTAGGACAGAAAAATGTTTTGCAAAATGCCTTCTGCCACCTGCCAGTCCTGTGTAGGTTTCCAGCACTCAGGTATCACTGATATCTGCAAAGCCCCTACCTTGCTGCCAGCTGCTCCGTGAACATTTCTTGGTCTCTACTGCCCCGCAGTCCTTCTGTGTTTACAGTGACTCCTGTAAAGACTATGACAAGCACATCGACTTTTTGCTCAAAGTCATCCTGGAAAAACACTTCCCAGCCCTCCTGTTCCAAACTTCTGGTAATATGTGAGACTTCATCTCCAGTGCTACCCAGCAGGGCCCCTTTACCTGCAGGAGGGGATTCTCAGAACAGCCCTGACAGCCTGAGGGATTCACTGAGCACAGGACCGAACAGGGATGGGAAGTAAAGCAATTGCTTTAGACGAGAAAGACAGAAATTTTTTTTCTTTTTTTTTTTTTTTTTGTGCACTCAATAGAAGAAAAATAACTGCAGGGAGAGACTGTGGGTGAGTGATGGGTTCTCAGCTTAGCAATATCTCCAGAAGAAATTCTGTATTATTATATTTTGCTCTTGAGAGCAGTGATGGACGAGCTCAACCCTCGCATCCTCCCACAGTTAAGCAGAGCAGACTCTCACCACGCTGGCTTTGTCTTGGTCCCCACTTGCCTTGACCTTTCGGGAAGGAACAGAGTAAACCCCCACGGGGATTCACAGCAGGCTGTGCAACCTGAGTGGGGAGCTGCCAGCGTCTCCCCAGCTCTCCACAGCCAGGTCAGCACAACCCAGGGGCCCCTCACTTCACCTGGAGTCACTGTCTGAGCAAGGTGGGGTCCCCTCAGCGCCAGGGCAGAGTCAGGGACTGCTCTTTGTCTGTGAGATGAGGCCAGCAATCTCCTTCTAACACAGAAGTCATGGAATGGTTTGGGTTGGAAGGGACGTTAAAGCTCATCTCATGCCACCCCTTGCTGTGGGCACGGACACCTTCCACTCTCCCAGGTTGCTTGGACACTTCCAGGGATGGAGCAGCCACAGCTTCTCTGGGCAACTTGTGCCAGGGCCTCACCACACTCTGAATAAGGAATTTCTTCTTAACATCTAATATAAATGTCTCCTCTTTTGGTTTAAAACCATTCCCTCTTGTCCTATCTCTGTCTGCCTGTGCAAAATGAGAATTGTTCAGCTGAAAAACACAGAAATGAGAAATGTTCAGGTGGCAAAAATCACAGAGCAAGGTGAATGTTAAATATTCAGGCAAGAAAAAGCAGCAAAGTTGTTCTCCATAACATAAAATCTGAAAACGGGGGCAGAGCACATCCCAGTGCTCTGCTATTACACACTGCAAATAAATTGTTTCTGCAACAGAAATAGGTATTTTCTGAGCCAAAAAGAAAAAACGCAGAGAAGGGACTAATCAAATTCAATGTTCTTGAGCAGTGTAAGACTAATGCCTCCCACTCCAATGTCATTTCAATAATTTGAAAACAGAAGTAAAACCTTTCACGTCTATTTTGCTTCTCTTGTAGCTGTTCTAAGGACCAGAGGATCTCGGTACATCAGTATCCTTCCACAAGCATTCCTGAGTTCATCTCCAAATGCCCCTGGGTAAAAAGTTCATCACGAGAGTGGGTCATTATGAAGATGGTGACACAGACATGGAGGTCTGGGGTCAGGTTCAGACCTCGGAAGCACTGTGCCATCCCCAGAGCAGAGTTTTGGCCAACCACCTATTCCTGGCTAATACTGATGGAATGAAAGCTCTGATTGCTTTGGCTGCTGGGGAAGGCCTGGAACCCCCTGGCAGAGGCAGGCAGGGAACAGGTATGTTCAGTTTGGGGTAAAAGCAAGTACAGATGTCAAAACACCACTTTATCAGACTCAACAAGCAATGAGATAATTAAATAAACAAACCCAAACCCAGAGGTTATTTTTTTTCATTCCAGTCTGTACTTATTGCTTCTCTTTCCTTCATTTCTGCCCACTGTTTGGTTGAAGTTTAATCCATCTGGACCACATGACTTCCATGGATCAGCCTCCTGTGAGGCAGTGGAAAACATGCATCCAGATCCAGGTCATGACTTTGCATGCCCAAAAGGCGTTTCACATGTTTTTAGGATATATCTCACCCTCACTGTTCAGGCCTCTCCTCCTTTTAACTCATCCACTGGATGCTCAGGTGGGAGACCAGGAATACAATTAGTTTTAAGAAAATAAAAGAAACTGTTCAATGTTCTGGAAATGTTGAAGCTGGGAGGAGAATTAAAACCAACACAACACTGCCCTTCCACACAGAGGAAATTACCACTGTCTAGCCGTCTTTTATTTTTTAAATGTTATAAATTTCCCCTTGCTATTAAGGATTATTTGTATTGCCAAAAACTGACTTGTCTTTGCCAGCTCCTCCTTGTAGTCTATAGTCTCCTATTTCCTATGGAGTCAAAGCCATGGTGAATAATGGCACTGCAGATTTACCAGATAAGTAACAAAAGGAATATAACTATATACTCTAGCCTTTGCCTTGAAAGCAACAAATACATGTGTATTTCCAGCATTTAAATAAAACCAAAAACCTAGCTTCTAAAAAGATAAAATGCACTTCTTGAACTAGACATGAGTTTTAATCTTAAAATACAAGTTAACCCTTGCTCACGGTGGTGCTGGACTGGCATAGAGGGGGCTCTGATCAGTTTTTCTCCTACATTTACAAATGGGCCACAGTTGGCAAATCTTTGTCAGGTTCCTGAATGCCAACAAAAGTGCAAACTTGAGCCATGCCTTCAGATGGGTTTGATAATGGCAGTGTCTACCCCGGGAATGCCGCTGGGCTGGATCCCTTCCCCTGCACATTTCACGCCAACCACAAAAGCCAACATTTGCTTACAAAGCAGTTGTTATAGAGCCAGCTCCTGACTTTTTAATTTATTGAATATTTGTTCCCCTTGACCGAAACTCCAGCAATCTCTCTGCCAGAACTAATATTTTAAATCGCATATTTTAGCGTAATTTGCATAACTTTTTCAAAACAAGTTATCGCTGTCCGTGTCCTCCTTATTTTACATCCTGCCTAATCCCAAGGTCAAGGAACTCAGCAGGGGCTGCTTGATTTTCCTGAGCTTTGGACAAGAATTTCCAGACCCAACAAGAGCACTCTGCCAGCAAAGTGCTGCATTTGCCACAGGTTCTCTCCTGCCTGCAACGGACACTTGACAGCAGGACCACACTTGGTTTGTTTTTATTCACTCTCTGCCATGTATTTTAAAGTTTTGTCCTTGCTCAAGAAGCCAACAGTTGTGCTTGCAGCATTCTTTTGTAAGGTCTTCTGTGGCTGCCACAAAAGTCTTCAATCAAAACCTGAGCAACAGTTAAAATTCATCTTTTCCAAAACTTTCTTTTCCATCTTTAGTATTGCTATTACGAAAAAGTTTGGGTTGGCGCGCGTCAACTGTCCACACAACCGAACAGAAATGTGTATCACAATGACAGACTGACTCATTTTGGTTTAAAGAGATGCCCTTTTGCAGCCTGTTCCATAAATAACACAGATTTTACATAAGGTTCTTTGGGTAGATGGGTGATGAGGGTTACCACCAGCAGCAGATCCCTATGAAGCTGTTTTGTATCCCATGTTACACAACGATTGCAACCTGTTGTACGCACGCTGATTTTTTCCAATGGTTCTACTCTGTCCTTGCATTTCCTTCATGTAAGAATCTCTTGGTTTTCACTTCGGGGGAGAACAGGACTAAGACTGTTTCCCATCAGCACCAAACAGCACATTTGACAACCAGCCTGACACGAAGGCAAAGGAAATCCTGCTTCTGTATTAGTACCAAAAAAAAAAAAAGTGCATTTTTAATCGGTGCCAGTTCTTGGACAGCTCATCTGAGAGCTGCCTTCTGAGTCACACCCCATCTCCTGTGCAGGAAGGTGCTTGGAGCCCAGAGGAAAACACACCACTCTGTAGGTGTTTCTGGTTCAGCCGGGTCTCCAACCCGTCAGAAGCAATTTCTCCAGGGGAGGATTATTGGCTCTGAGCTGCATCATCCGTGGGATGCAGCAAAACTGACGTGGTTTAGAGGATGGGAAGGAGAACACAGAACTCAGCTAAAAGAGCAAGAAAAATTGACAAGTGTGTGGACTAAATACATTGAAGGAATTGGAAAACAACAGTGACACATGGATAAAATAAATAAAAGTAGGAATCTTCCTCAAAACAGCTGCTGGAAATATTATTGTTTTACTTGGTTTTCTCCACATTCTAACTGCCATCCTCATCCTTAATCCTTATAAAGAAAATAAGTTTCATAGATAGCATTTTCTTCCTCTAATGCAAAATATTTTGAACTGAAGAACAGTAGAAGAAACCTGCTGCAAGCCCTCCCAGGCCCACACTTACCACACTGCTGGACAAGGAGGACACCGGACATCCTGCTGGGGTACACTGAGAACTGCTAACAGAAAACTGTTTTTCCCAGATCTTTAAGTACAACAGAAAGACTTTTTTTCTTTTTTCTACCCCCTCTATTATCTCCATCACAATCGCCTTGATAACTCTCAGACCAGCTGCCCCACGCTGCCGGTGTTTACCCAGCACAAGCGGGAGGTGGGCGGTGGGATGGCTGTGGGTAGGACCCTCCACCAGCGTGAATCAGCCGAGCTGAGCCGGCTCGTGAGGCCATCAGCTGATTCCTGCCAGCTGAGCCTCTGCCTCCTGTGACTCATCCTCCTCCGAACCGAACAAAGAGCCCCCGAACGCCGGCCTGAGTCACGGCTGCTTTGAAGGTGGCAGTGGGGTGGCTCTCGTGTCCCTCCCTGCCCCGGGAGGGATGCTGGGGAGGAGGTTGTCTCTGTGGCAGCGAACCTCGAGTCAGAGCTCTGAAAATGACAGCGGGGGGGGGACAAGAAAGGCCTCTGAGGAGAACAAGACCCCCCTTCCAGCCGCCTTGTGTGACAGCTCTCCCATGTGCTTCTGCCGGGGCAGGGGGGACGGGGATGATGGCTGATGCAGGGGATGACCGAGTTCCCGAGGACTGTAATTACATGGGATTAAAATGCAGAGCTCTGCAGTTACATTTTGACAGAAATTACAACCTCAACAGAGGGAAAAGTCGGGGAAGGGCACCAATAAAGCAGAGCAAGCAGGCAAATCCAGCTCTCATTTAAGCACGTCTCCGCTGCCAGATTTGGCCACTTGGCACCCGCTGACAGCCGTGTATTACCCGGTGATCCTTCCTACCAGAGGCAGAATCACGAATTTCCTCGGAGAAGGCTAAGATGGCTCTAGATTTCTGCTTCAGCGTTGGGTAGCATTTCTTTCCTTCCCACAGATACCCACTGCTTTTCCTGCAGAGAGGAGCCGGTGGTATGTTCCCCTGCCTGCTCACGTCCCTGGCCAGCAGCACTCTGGGCTGCCCATCCCCTGCTCCCCCCTGCCTTCGAGAATCATTAATTACCATAAGGAAGAACATTTCCTTTAACTGCACAATGTCAAACGACTCTTCAATGTAAGTGCTCATCTGTTTTCATCAATCCGGGGCCGAGCTGCCATGCTGCTGCGTGATGAGAACGACTGGTGGTATTCCACTTGTGAGCATGCTCTGACTGGGAAATACCCAGACAATCCAACTGCTAGCAGGAAATAATACCTTGTAAGCCATGGAAAAGCCAGGGAAAAAAAGGGATAGACTTGGCTAAGTCCTACAGATAGGTAATTGTGAGGGTGGGTAGGGGCTGACATTGGTTATCTTTCAGGAACCCATTAGGCTGAACATCTGCATTTCCAAGTAGGACTAAGCTCCATCAGGAGACTGGGTTTGCTCAGATGCTGTTTTAATGTTTAATTTATTCAGAATAATTTAGCTTCATTTGGGGAGCTGCAAATGAACTGCTACTTGTTCTGTGTCAACAAATCACCGGGGTTTCTTGCTTGGAAAAATAAAAAGGAAAACACGCGTATTGTCAAAGCCAATGCTCCTTGTTCACTATCCACCTTTCCAAAGACCAGCTGGTGGAGAGAGACAAGGGATAAGTCACCCAGCAGTGGCCACTGATGCTCCACATCAACTCTGTTGAAGCACAGCAAGCCTCCAGATCAATGCCCAGCAGGAAAAGGGAAATTATGCTCCTAGACTGCTATTTCCCGAGTGGGCATTGGAAAGAATGGAATACCCAACAAACCACATCTTTCTGAGGCCCCTTCTGTATGCTTGAACATCAGAGACTCCATAAAAGCCCCAGGATAAATTGACTTTGTGATTTGGTGTGGGCACAAGAGGATAAAAATTGCCTGCAGGCGTGTCCATCTGTAATGTATTTAAGGAACTGGCGGTGTCGGGCACTGTGTGTGGCACAGGGCATCAGGCAGCTCGTGCTCCCCGGTGAATGGGAAAGTGGGGCTTCAAGCTGGGTGAAGCCTGTTTATACTGACATTAGTGTGGGGTGGTGGTGGTTAAATAACTGTTTCACACTGCAATATGTGCTGTCCTACAGCAAAATTTCATTATGCACAACTTTCCTTACTCCTGTTTGTGTAATAAAAACACCTCAGGAAATGCCAAAATTAGCGGCCAACTCTCCATTCAGATCTCAAACTAGAAATAATCCTGTATCAGCACAATAAAGTTGTTAACAGAAGACCAATTAAAATTTCTCCTTAAAGCATAGATCCTGGGTCTAATCCCTTCCTCTGCCATCGGTGCTCCTGCTCCTCCTGCTGCGGGGCTGCTCCTGTGCAGGCAGGTCCCCACTGTCCCCTGGGGTGACCAGTGTCACCATGCAGAAGCACCTTCTGGGTCAGCAGCCACTGGTTACCATTTCCAAGAAGCACAGAGCAGCTTTGTCCCTGGTCCCTCAGCTTCATCCTTCCTGGTGGGAAAGACCCAGTGGCCATTCCCTGTTCTCAGTGCTGCGCCCATCAGCCCAGAGCCAGCACAAACAGAATGGAAATAAGAAATGGGGATTAAAAACATTTTTTATTAGGCTGGTGGGAAAACACTGAAGCATTAGCATTTTTTAATTAGTTGTGATGCTGCAAATGTGAGAGATGACAACGATGAACTCTGCACAGAGGGTTTCTCCTCCTTCCCTTTGTAGTGCTCTGTGATTTCTCTGCTGCTTAGGTTTGTCTGCTGGTTTTCCCATGCTCTTGTTTGGTTAACAGCTACCTCTTGCTAGCTTTGCCCACCCTGCCAAGCCCCCAGGCTGGCTGGAGCACCTGGGATCCCTGTTGTCCCCAGAGGGGCCATGGAGCTGTGGCACATCCCCTTGCCCCGCAGCATGGCGGGGAGCCCACAGCCCTGGCTCGCGGTTCGATGCAGGTCACCAAAATGCAGCTCAAACACCGTGTTCTTCACTGAGCGAGTCAAACACAACACCCACATGAGACAACGCTGGACCCAGGGTGTAAATGCCATCTCCAGCCCTGGCTGGTGAGGACCAATGAAGATTCATATCCCTCTCAAGGAGCTGGAGAGGGCGTGGGAGGAGCGGGCTTTCCCTCGCTCCCTCCCCCGACTGCAACAGGCGGCCTTTCCTAACCAGGAGTTGTATAAGCCAGGAGAAACATGACTGAATCATCTGCTTCAGAGTCCCTGCTGCTCTCTGTTCTCATAAATCAAGAAGGTAAATATAGATCAGCCATTGCCTGGGTTTATCAGGGTGTGTTTGAGCAGAAGCTGGGCTGTCGATGCTTTATGTGGGCAGCGAGAACACACCCTGAGCATTAATCTGATTTGTCTGATTGATGGGGTTGTTTCTCTTTTGGTGACTGGATACATTAAGAAATTGTTCATTCACTCCTCCTGGTTTTTTATTGAAATCTACTTTACTATACCCAAAAACAAGAAACAAAGCAAACCCCTTCATTTTCTGTGGTGTCCTGCACGGAAGAGATGGCACCAGCTCCTGCTTCAGCTCTCGTTTCCAGCTCTGCTCAGTGCTGGTTTCATGAGACTGAAAACATCACCTCACATTAGGTAAATCTTTTCATAAGAGCTATTAACTCCTCTGTGGAAAATCCCACTGGATTTTTTCATGAGACGTAATTTCTAAAAGCCTGTCTTTGTAAATGCACAATGTCAAGGGCCAGGAACATAACAATAAATTAAAAGAAAACAAAAGAAAAGAAAACAAAAAAACCCCAAAAAAGCCACCAGAATGGGTCAATGCAAGCAGCATTTTATTTATGTACATTCCACCTGATTTCAAGGACTACATCATGTCTGTACTTGGCCCACTCCAGAAACAGTTCATCAAAACATGTACTTTTAGCACTACATCTCATGGAACCAGTACAAACCCAGTATCTGATTTGCATTCTGGATCGACAGGGTTTTTTCCATGAAAAACCTGGTTTTTCCTCAATTTTCCAGTCCTTTCCCTGCACCGTGAGCCTTTTGCATGCTAGCTGGCACATCAGTGATGAAAGACGCTGTCCTAATATCCTCCCCCAGCTCTACAGAAGCTTGCTTGAAACCTATTTACTGCTGGGATGTGCATATTAATGTCTTGTCTTATTTGCCTCAACAAACAAAAAGGAGCTATTTTAAGTCAGCAGAAGATACACAAACTATTGAAAGTCCAATCTTTGTTTTCTAGAGAAGCCATCTGGCGCGTGTTCCTTCTTTCGCTTTAGTTTTAAAGCTTCTTTGGGGTGTGGACAGCACCTCCCTGTGTACCAACAAAAGGTCAATAAAGGAGGGTTGCCCAGGTCATGGGACCTGTGCCAGGGACCTGACACACGGCAATTCATTGCGCCAAAGCCAGGGGATCGGGCAGCCACAGGGCCGAGATCCCGTCAGCATCTCGAGCCAGGACCCTGATCGCTGATAATGATACAATGAATGCCAAATTAAAACCTAAAACTATGCTACCCCAGGCCATGATCTTATCAGCCTCCCCCGAAAGCTGAGCTGCACCAGCCCCTGTGGGTCTTGAATAGGAGATTTCAACTAATATGCTGCAGGTAATTCAATCCGTGCCGCTCTGCTCTTTCAAGCAGCACTCGGCCAAGGCTGCATTAGGATATTAAATCCACGGTGGCTTCAGAGGTGTAGGCTTTGGCTCCTCGTCCTTCAGCTGACATGCAAAATCAGGTTGAACAGACCTGGAATGACCCAGCTGAAATATCTTGGCTGAGCCTCAACTGAGAAGCTGTGTTTAGTCCAAGGAAAACTGCACTGTGGTGCACATCTGGGTAAGGCTTTTGCCTTCAGTGCTGACCCTTCCCAGCACTGGCCTTTGGCTTTAGCAGTAAGAAATCATCGGGGAAGAGTAGATCAATAGAAATGTCAATGGCAGCAAACTATCAGATCAGTACCATCCTCTTTTGTTCTGCAGTGCTGTGGGTTTCAGAGCAGATGTGCAGTGCTCTGCTGCTGAACAGCTGATGCTACTGAGCTTCAAACCCTGGGATGTTTATGAACCTTCCCTGTCCTGCAAGGCCTGCTCCTGGGACAGCAGCAGTTATTCCGGACACGCAAAAAGCTGCACTTTCGTGAAAAACAAACAACAGACAATAAACCCTCTTATCTGCATGCAAAGAAAATGCACTCACACAAACAGCAGCCTCTCATCAACCCCTGGGATGGGCAAAGCTCTGTCCATTATTATTAGCAAGATGGATAAATCACACAGCCAGCTATGATGCTCAGGAAGCATTCTCATATATTTTTTTTTTTCCTTCCCCAGAAAAAAATGTTTCGTTTTATTTTTCATCCAAGCAGAAACAGTTCAGTCTCTGGGTCAAGTTCAGCAAGCAAATGCTGAAATACTCTGCAGACCACGGATTTAACCTGGCGTTCTCAGCAGTAGTGAACGACCTTCTGTGTATGAACCCGGAAGAAATACTGTGGGTAACGCTGCTGTTACTGAGGACAACAAAAACAGCTTCTCCTGTGTGTGGACAGCCCAGCTGGGACTAAGCTGGACCTGTCACCATAGTGTGTCTCACTGGGGACAAGCAGCTCGTGAGTGCTCCTCAGCCCTTGGTGCAGCACTGCCCACCCAGAGCCTGGCTCTCCCAGCCATCCAAAACACTGCACAGGTGATGGGGAACTGAAATGAATTCAAGGTAGGGGCCATGAGAGGCAGCAGGGGAAAACTGTAGAGATCAAGCACAGTCTGGTGTGTGCAGCACCACAGCAGAGCAAGTCAGCCCTCAGTAGCCTCCCAGAACTCCCTTGAATTGCTCAAGGCCAAGTTGGATGGGGCTTGGAGCAACCTGGTCTGGTGGAAGGTGTTCCTGCCCATGGCAGGGGGTTGGAATGAGATGGTGATTAAGGTCTCTTCCAACCCAAACTTTTCTGTGGTTCTATGAATAAGCCCTGTGACAACACATCTTCCCTGACCCTGCTCATGGCTGAGCCCAGCTGTGTGTCCCCTTGCCAAAGCCTCATCCTCAAAGCACTCCCACACTGTCAACAAAACCATTTACAGCACCTGCTCCTATAGCAAATCAAAAATAAGATTTCCAAGCTCTTCACTGATAAGAGTGAGTTTCTGCCTAAAAGCAGCCCAGCATGGCTCCTGCTAGAACCACAGCTTTACTGAGATGAGTAACCAGCTAAGCCAAGCAATCCTCTCAGCTTCAGAGGCACCTCTTTACAGGGCACGTGACAAACACCAGGACCCACCGCACTGAACCCCCAGACGAGTCAGTGTCACAGGCCCCATGTGGCATCCCATCAAACTCAGCGTGGCTGGTAGACTTTGGGAGGCTGAAAGACATCGAGTAAGTGCTGCTTTTCTGGGGAGCATCCAAGGGGAGCCACACTCACGCCTAGCGCGGAGATGTTGTCCTGTGACAACTCTGTATCCAGAGTCACATCCTGTGTGTGATCTGCCAGCAGATCCACTGAATGTCCCTGCACTGGTACCATCTTTGTGCTGTTAATTTATCTGTTACTCTCAGAACAGACAGCTAAGACCAAATCCTGCCACCAGCTTCACCTTGTGACTTTAATCAAAATCCAGATGACCCAAACCCACCTGCAGGACAGCAGGAACTGATCAAGTAACCCTTGATTAATCCATAATCATCACTGCATACACGGTGAGACCTGGATGGACAGGTCCCACTCAGTGGCTACACAGCAGCCCAAAACATTCATAATAAACCATGATATGAAGAAGATGAGAAGGCAACAAAAATAAGACTTCTGTCTGGTTTGGTTATTAAAAGCAGACTTCTCCGAATAAGAAAAAAAAATAGTGTGTGGTCCTTTAAGTAAGGCAGCAGCCTCCAAACACTGAGTCATTTAATCCCCTCTTGCTGGCAGCTGCTTCATCCCAGCCTCCCCCCGAGGCACGTCTGCAGCCCCTGTCCCAGTGCAGGAAAGGCAGCCCCAGTGGGGACTGCAGGTCCCCAAGGTGGGGTGTCCCCACAGGTGTCCCCACCCCACGGAGCCCCAGCCCCACCCCGCGGCTCTTCGCGTGTCCGTGGCCGCGGTTAACGCCGCTGCCTCCGTGCCAGTCTGAGCTCCCTGCTGGGGATGGTGGTGGCACAGCCAAAGGGCATCACTTCTTTTGCACGCACCAGTGACAGCCTCCAGCCAGGGGAGAGGCCACGGCTCATACTGGAGCGAGGCTTGGGCTGTTTGTTTGCATGGGGATTTGAAAGGGATTTACTTAATGCTCCATCACCCCATGTGTCTCTGAACAGCAAATGTGTCTGATGGATGCGTTACCCATCTTCTCTGCTCAACCTGGCATGGGTGATACAGAGGAAGAAAGGATGGGGCTGGGAGAAATTTTAGCTGATAACATCAGATGGCAAAACACTCTCGGGGTTTGCTGTGCTGGGCTTTTACCCCAGTTTCTGTTTGTGCCCACATACCACTGAGGTTCCCCTCTGATGCAGAAGGGAAGTACCTGATATGGGTTTATGAGAAACATCCATGTGGATGTTTCCTTTCAACCTGTCCAAGATGCCTCTTAGCAATGTAGAATAACCTCAGAATAATCCTTTCCACTGCCTTAGGCATAAATTAAACCCATGGCCAGTTTCACCACAGAGAATTAATTTAAATAACCAAGAGGCTGCCCTGTGAGTGCTGGGCTCATCCCCTGCCCAGCAGTGTCAGGGCTGCAGTCCCTGTGCGTCAGGGTAAGAGCTCAGGGGGTCAGGGAGGCCCAGCTCTCCACTCCAGGCCCTTTCTTTCACCTGCCCAGCTAATTGCACCATCCAGCTGGACTGCCCCACTGAGGTCAGGATCCCCTAAAACATTTAGAGACAATCCCTCCACCCAAAGGAATTACAGCCTGTGCAGCCAACTCACTCCCTGAGACTGGGCAATACTTCCAATGTCATTTTATATCACTAGGATGCAAAGAACTCCGAAGCTCACCCAAGACTCCTGTTGCAGAGCCAGTAACTCAAGTGAGGTTTTATAAGTCTTGAGTCAGGGCTTTAGTGACAGGACTGTTCTTCCTCATGCTGGTGTTCATTGTGGTACTAGTCATCAGATGAGACAGTGAGATTAATCCTTCTTCTTATCCTCCTACCTGGATGCCTCCATCACTCTGAGCCCTACAGGTATTCACTGAGGTTCCAGCTGATGCAAAAGGAAGAAAAAGGGAGGCCAAGCATCCTGGCAATGTTCCTAAAAATAGCAGTACTTCTGCAGGGCTCCACCTGGTCTCTGCCCAGAGACACTGTCAGCTGAACTTTGCCGTGGACGTCTGGGAGCTGCTGCTGTTCTGGGAGGTGGTTTGTGGTGCTACAGACCAAATCAAAGAGAGAACACTTGTCAGAGCCACAGACACGAGCCATCGGACATGCAGAGCAAGCAGGGGGAGGAGTAACCAGCTCCCATCACTACAATACCAGTGGCTGCTTGCTCTGCTTGCTATGATGTCCCTGGGCAGCCGGGAGCTTGCAGACAGAAGAGCTTTTCTGTGAAATGTCAGCCATTCCTAACAGGCAGCTGACACTATCCAACCACCTGCACTAAATGACAGGAGTGTGATGCTCCGTGCCTTCAGCCCTGCTCATCTAACAGAGGCTGCTGGAGGGGTGGCAGCCAGCGCACACGGATGCACAAACGGCACAGGAGAGGTGCTGCCGCTTCCCCCTCTGAGTTTCAAACAGTTTTTTTATTTGGAAACGTAACCCAAATCAATGCACTTTTGTAAAAACAACAAAAATACCATGGAGTGACCACACACTGGGACCCTGACCTAAATCCAAGGGGAACCCAAATTGTTTGTCTCGAACATTCCATTAGTCAGTTTCGATGATGTCAAAACATTTTGAGAAACAGCACTGAGGAAAACACATCAAACTAATGGAATTGGGGATGATCCCTTCCTCTCTCAGGAGATTTCACAGAGGTGAAGACAGCCCATAAGGTGAGGATGCTGGAAGCCCTAGAAAAATCTAAGGGTCAGCAGGCCAAGAGATATTGACTGTTTAAATACAAAGCTGTGTAGACAAAGAAAAGCAGGAACTGTGGTATTTAAATGGCATGATTAATTAGTCACGGATGAGACAAGTATGAGGGGATTATGAGAGGTAAACAAACATTTTAATAAAAGTAAGAAAGAAAGTCAATAGGGCAGCTTTTGCTGGCTTCTTCTCTCTGTATTTAGAGCCACAAAAACAGAAAACTATGTCCCACAAAATTGGAATGCCCAAATTTGATGCTGATAAGAAATATAGCCAAGATAATGAGATAGCAGCTGGTGGAGATCCCTGCTACAAGGTGTTATTGAGGCCAAAGCCTTGGTCAAATTCAAAATAGGATTAAGTATTTAAATGACCAGTCAGATGGCCACTTGCTACAGAAAAGTGGGCAGAAATTAGTTTGGTCTAAAGATTGGGCAGTGCCTGGGGACGGAAGAAATTCTGCTGCAAATGCATCATCGTGTGCTTGGCTGCTATGGAAAATTTCACCCTGATCTGAGAGTGACCTCGCTGATGGGACTTGTTGAAAGAGTAACTTGTCCTCACTCTGTTCTTCATCTACATTTAATCAACCTGAAGAGAGCCATTAGAGGGGTAGCTGTAAAAATTCAAGACTGGAAGTTACAAAACTCATGAGAACAGGGTAAAGATTAATGAGAAAGAGCTTAAGTGATCCTCTGACAAAACATTTGTGACATTTATTACTCAAGGTGGTGGCAGGTTTTTGTGCGTAGCTAACAACAGGTGCCACTGGATAAAGCAGAGGAAAACTTATAAAAAGGAGATCAAGGCTGGGATAAAACAGTGTCTGGAAAGCTATTAAACAGCAAAGTCTTCTGGAGCAAGATCTTGGAGCAGTAGAAGGAAGGTGGAAGATGGTGGTGGTATTATGGTACTGCACAATGATTGTTGAGAGGACACAAAACTCCCTCTCTGCTGCTACTGATGGAACTGCCCATGCCCTGGTACACCAGCCCCAAACAATAAATACGAATCAAATGATTCTGAACACACACACATAGGTAAGTCCCCCTAAAACTTGGCTACAGGGCCAATTCTTTCAGAAACATACCAGCCCATGTCCTTTACTCACACGCTCTACGAGCACCGAGGAGTTGGGTGTGAGCACAAAAGGCTGGTGGTACTGTCAGCTGGACTTCACTACGGTCTTAAAAGTGATGCAAAACAAGATGCAATTACAAATGGAGAAGTTTTTCTCTCTTGCACAGGTGTAGTCCGAGGGAAGCTCCTGATGTTGGCTGTCCACAGCTGTATCCAGTGTCCAGGGACTGAGCAAAAGCAGCTGGGGGAAGCCAGTGAATGTGAAGAGAAACAACAGCCAAATTAGAAGCATGGGCACCACAGACAAGCACAGGAGAGCAGCTGCAGCTCTGAATGTTGCTTTCAGGCAATCAAAGAGCAAGGAAAACAATAAAAACAGGGTTTCAAAACTGCTGGTTGTGAGGAAGGCAATCAGCTGACTGCACTTTGGCTCTGTGCTGTACGATGTGATGTGTGCTGGCCAGAGCAGCAGGAAGGGAGCAGAGCATCCTGTCATCCTGTGATGACACCTTCTGCTGGCCAGCAGTAACCTGGGAGAGATCTTTTCTGTGCCTGTTCAGGAAGAGAGGGACTGCAAGGAGACTGCTGTGAGGGAGGGAAGAAAGCAAGGTAAACCTAAGCTGGAGAGAGGAAGGAGTCTGGTGAGAAACTGGGAAGATTATGGCACTCATCTGGAAAGACACAAGAACTGCCACAAGAAGTCAAGGCTGCAAAGGAAATCAGAGATGACATGTGGTCCGCTATCCTGGCCAAAGACGGGATCATGGATATAGAATCATAGAATAGTTTGTGTTGGAAGCAACCTTTAAAGGTCACCCAAGTCCCCCCCGCACCCTGTCCATGTTTATCTGTGCAGTGTCACTGTCTGTACATCCCCAGAAGGTCACTGCCACTGATGCAGCTCCTGTTGGGATCACTCACATTAGGCAAACATTGGCTTCTGAGCTGAGCTGGTTGCACTGAAGGATCCCATCTTACATTTCTATCAGCAGACATTTATTTCAGTATTTGGAGGATGAAAACTTTCTCTCCACTCAAGACACAGCCCTCGCTGGGAATAGGTCCTGTTAGAAGCTATAGAATGAAGCTGTCACAGAGACTGAAACCAGATCCTCACCAGGCATCACTGGAGATGAAGCCAGTTTGGATTTGATGTCAAAATGGTACAATACATATACAGACAGGGAGTGTTTCTAGAGCAAACCAAACAGCAGAAATTGAGAAACAAAATTGCAAAGAGGAATAATCTTGAGCATGAATTCCAGCTATCCTCTAAAGGAGCTACGGACATAAAATGTTAAATATATCCTGCACCTGATACCTAACTCCTCCCAGCCGAGCCGTGCAGAGGGCTGGACAGCACAGCATGCTGCAATGCATGAGGCATTATTTTAGTCCTAATTCTGCCTGTTCCGGGATTACAGCATTAGCACCCAAATCTCACAGTACAGCTCAAGGAGAAAACAAAAACCAGGTTCCCCATGCTCTGTCCCTGGGGTGAGGAAAGCCCTGAGCCGGAGGAAGCAGTCAGGAGAGTTATTTTCAGCGGCCAGACAGTTTGGGGGAGGCCACCCGCAACCCTCAGGACGCTTGGACAGACAGAGAGGACTCGCTGGGACCAGAGGTGGCCATGGGGGTTGCAGCCCCGTGCAGGGAGGTCTCCCGGGGCCGGCACAGCCCATGGGTATTGCCGGCGGTCACATGCGGCGGGCGGGGAGGGGAAGCGCTGAATAATTGAGGAGCTGCAGCGCCCTCCTCCCTCCCTCCTCCCTCCTCCCTCCATCCCTCTCTCCCTCTCTCCCTCTATCCATCCCTCCCCCCTCCCTCCGCCCTGCGTGCGCGGCCGGGAGCCGGGGTC
>VXBT01009025.1:811699-877442 GCA_013400235.1 Oriolus oriolus
GGGGAGCGCGGCCGCGGCCCCCCCGCCACGCAGACGGAGCCGGTTTTCTGCCCCGCTCGGCAAAGGGAGCGCTCCGGCTCCTCCGGGCCACGGGGCACCGGCCCCGGGGGACCCCAGCCCGCTCCAGCATCCCCTTGCCCCGGCCCGGCGCGGCCCCGTGTTTACGGAGTGTCGGGGCACTCCGCGGCGGGGAGCAAGCGGGGGCGCCGGCGTTGACGGCGCGGGATTGATTGGAAACGGGGAAAAACGGAGTGAGAGGAGGGACATCGGGTGGCCTGAGCGAAGCGACAGCTCTGGCTACAGGTGACCGCACGGAACACGCCGCGGGAAGGTCGGGACCCTGAGGAGGGGGGAATGAGGGGAACAGAATGCGAGCAGAAGGGAAACCGCGAGGGATGCGGGCGCGGGCAGGTCAGACCCGCGGGGCCGGTGACACCCTCGGGGCCGGTGACACCCTCGGGGCCGGTGACACCCTCGGGGGTCGGTGACACCCTCGGGGGTCGGTGACACCCTCGGGGCCGGTGACACCCTCNCCCCCTCGGGGCCGGTGACACCCGCGGGGGTCGGTCACGCGTGAGGCCGCGGCGGCGGCGGGCGCTGTCCGCGGTGCTGAAGCCCCGACGGGGCGGCCCCGGCCCCGCCGCGACCCCGCTGGCCCCCGCACACGGGCCCCGGTTCGGGCTCCGTCCTCCCCCCGGCGCCTGCAAAACTCCCTGCGACTTGGAGGCCGGTGATGGAGTTGGCTTCCTCTTTACGTCACCCCGACTCGGTGCTGTTTATCGATTCCACACGGGTATTTTGGAGCTGCCTGGTACCAGCCGCCTGCCCGCCTCGGCCCCGGCGAGGTGTGCTCCAGCAGCACTGTTGGAAAGCCGAATCTCTGTTCTCACAATTGCTCTGCAGCCCGGGTTTCGTGGCCTATTAAACGATAGTTTATACAGATCGGCTTAGTGCCCTCCTGTCACGGGCTGTGCCGGGAGTGCTTTAACACAGGGCTCCTGAAATCAGCACCGACCCTGGAGACGAGGGGGAAGCCGTGTCTGGCCGACCCCAGAGAAGATCTTTGTCTCAAAAGAACCATGTCTGATTTAATCTAGCGTATTAAGTAATTAATTCTCCCAGTGTCCCTGAGTAGTAGGCAAGTACATTCTAGCATGCCAAAGCATTTGTTTAACTGCCCAAAAACTGTCATGAGACTGAAAGTCTGATTGCTAAAGATATTTATATTTGTTTGTTTTATTGGTACACATTGCTAAGGCATGTGGCTTACCAGAGTTGAAAAACATATTGTAAACAAACAAAAACCCTCAAACAAGCCAAAAACAACACTAGGGAGAAAAGTTACCTAGATTAAACTCAGTATCTGCTCTTAAAATGTGCTGCTCCACGGGGAATCCCTGTTGCATGAGAACAGAGAGTTAGGGGGTCTTGCAGAGGTCCAAGGTCTAATTTCCCATTTTCATCTATCAAAGGTGGTAACCTTTTCCAACAAAACTGTTACTGATGAGTAGTAAATAGTGCCACTAAAGAATCTTGGGTCCTCTTGACATGGACTGAAATGTGAGGTACCTATATGAGAAGACAGCATGGATGCAATAGCTGTGATAAGACAAGTCATTGAACAAGAACAAGGGAAAAAAGGGTTTGTTTAGTTGCTCTTCAGTAAGTGGCGATGTAGGAAGAAAATTTTACTTCAGCTCTTGAAAACAGACTGCTAGAGCACAGCAGACATCAACAAAAATGGCAACAAAATTGGAAGTAAGGAAAAAAAAAAAGGAAAGAAAAGCCAAAGCCTGTCAAGGACTGGGGAAAGGCCCTTACAGTGGAGGAATTACAGCACCTGAGAGCTCATTTCATTAAAAAGCAGGTGATGTGAATCCTTGAATCTAAAAGCATCTACAGAAAGAAATTACCAGGCATTGAGTTATTCCTCCGTCTGCCAAAGAGAGGCACAACACAAACTAGTGCCGAGATGCTAAAGCCAAAACATTCCAATTTAAGGGAGGGATCCCATTTTTGAACAGAGGGGTGCTGATGACCTGATGAAGGAGCCATCAGAAAACCTGCTGGATTCTCCATCTGTTTATGTCAAGATTTGATGTCCTCCTAAAATACGCAACTTAGCCAAAGCAAGTCATTGGGCTCCCTGCAGGAGCAATTGCTTGGAAACCAATGGCCTGAGACTCAGACAGAATTAACTCGGAGGACTTAATGGTACCTTTGATCCTTAATTCCCCAAATAAGGCACGGAGATGTTGCAGCTTTACTTCCAGGTGCCCCAGCCACCCCTCCAGATCAGTACAACCTCCCCAGTGGGATTTTTAACCACATGCCAAGAGCAGAACAAATGACTGACCAACTCCTATTTGGAATCCCCCAGTTTTCCAACTAGTTTCATTAATTAACTTTCCCCAAAAAGAATCTCTTTGTGCATGTTGCAGTAAAGGGGAGCATTTTCAAACATAAATCATTCTCCTCAGGGAGTTATTCACGACTCTCAAGTCAAGATATATCTTATCCTTCTCTAACTTTTTTTTAGATTATATGAAAATGATGAAAATTCATTCTTTGTATAACTTCAGAGTCTCAGATGGGATCATATCAGAAAGGATTCCAGCCAAAATTATTTTAAAGGATATATTTGTAGGCTGATTTGACACTACTTCCTTCTGAAGACAGTCTGTTTTCTCAGTTCTGAAATCACGCACAAGTAATAAGATTTCTTCCATGTTCCCTTAAAGGCAACAGGAGATTTTCTAGAAAATTCAATGAGAACAGGAAAACCTCCTAATGGTTTGCCCCTGAAACCCCGCAACATTCAAGAAAATAGGATGGCAAGAACTTGCACAAACATAAACACAATCCTGGGCTCTTCATGAAGCCAAGCAAACAAAGAAGGAAACAGAGCAGTCTGTGACTGACTTCTCAGCCCCTAGATAATCAAAACTTTGCTTTCAGAGCACCTGAGCTTATAAAATAATCATCATAATGTTTAAACAATGTGTTGTTGTTTGGATTATTAAGATATTTAACAAATAAGAGTGTAAAAACAAAGCAAATACTTCTTCAGCTGTGTCTGTATGTCACACAAAAACAACATTAGCAGGGGGGCAGCATTTGTTACCTTGGCCCTAATAAAAAAAAATTTAAACCCCCAAATCACTCCCAGATTTGTGCCCTCTATAATTTATAAAGCCACGACTGGATCTGAGCTTGTCAGTCTGTAAGAGACAGTAGATCTAGGGATGCAAAATATCCAGAGCCCAGAAATACAGCAGGCATTTTTCAGATGCTTCCTATGGATATGAAAACCTGGCCTGAGTCTCACCTCAGTCCAGGGTGAGTCTGCTGAACTCATTAAACCAGCCACGTGTAAATGAGAGCAGACTCAGATCCACAGAGATTCCT
Source organism: Oriolus oriolus (assembly GCA_013400235.1). Taxonomy (NCBI): domain Eukaryota; kingdom Metazoa; phylum Chordata; class Aves; order Passeriformes; family Corvidae; genus Oriolus; species Oriolus oriolus. The sequence goes on from VXBT01009025.1 coordinate 815,108, forward strand.
AAGACATTTTTCATTTACAGGGAATGAGACGTAGCTAAGCTGTGGTTGTCAACGGGAAAATGCCAAAACTGAAAGAATTGGAAACTGCAATTTTTCTCTTGTATATTGAGAAAAATTCTCTTGAATTTCCTTGGCTCATTGAATAGCAGTCCTGCTTCCAGACTATGCAGTCATCTTCAGGGGACTGGGTGCTCTGGCCAGCATTTATGCTGCCACCACAGCCCATCCCTTGCTGTCAGCAAGCTGGAATCTCTTTAAGAGAAAACTATTTTTTCCCACAATAAAACTGTCAGAGTGAAGCCCAGGCACTTATGAAACAAAGCCAGCGAGGTGGAGCCACACAGCACATGACTCTGTTGTTTCTGTTCCTCTGCACAGTCACCATATCAATAATTCATTGAAAGTCATGATACCATAAATTAAATCTACCTGGCAGGTGAACAGAAGAACTTTTGCAGCACATGTGTTTCCAGCACCACATCCTAATTCTGAGAGGACAGAGTTACAGGATCAAAGTGGCTTGCTGCCTACAGGGGAATGGGTTTCTGTTGCCATGCTACAACTGTCTATGGGTGTATCTGTGTCAAAACTTCAGCAAACATCTATGAAACCCCACGTGTGGGCTGAGGGCAGCCCCTCTCAGCAGCCATGGGCTCTTGCTTGTTGGTGACCGTGACCTCAGTTAGTGGTTTGGTCCATTCCCCCTGCACATCCTCAGCTCCCTGAGTGTGGGCTGAGTCTTCCTCAACAAAGTTTTTTAAAGCTGAGGGTGGGGACATCGCTTTGTGCATCACGTGCACACCTGGACGCATTCCACCTGCAGCAGCACTGTTGCACACGGACACGAAGGAGCACACACAGAGGCCAGTATCAGGATCAAAGAGCAAAGAGCCAAAGCCGGGCCAAAGGGCCCACTTCTTTATTTTATACACTTTTAGAAAACCCCATGGATTGGAGGGTGAAATTACCACCCCTCAACCACATAGGTCAAAGGAGAAATCCATCAAACTTCTCCGCCTTAGGAGAAAGAATAAAAACATCCAGGTTGGTTAGCATAACATGGCTTATGTTTACAGAAAGTGCGTGAGAACTCTGTCTACAGAATTAAAAACATTGAAGAACTGTGAAAATCAAGGCAACACAGCACAATTAAAACTTAGCTTTAAACGTTTGCCTGAGCATCGTTGACCCCGGTCTTAATGATGGACCTGTTGAGTCGTGCTAGCTGAGCCACTGCCCCGTGGTGCTCACCAATGGCCCCAGGCAGGATTTGGGCTGGTAGTGAAGGAAACATCTGCTCTCCTGTCTGCCCTTCACTCTCAGGGAACAGGCAGGAGACTTTGGGCACCGGTCTCGCGCCACTCCAGCCCTGAAGCAACGCGCACAGGAAGCATCTGGATCCTCCAGAGCCTTGTCTAAGACACCTGGGCAAGAGCAGGTGTGTTCCGCTCATTAAACAACCAGCTGGGAAGCAACAGGGACTGGGACACGTGCAATTAATAACCGAGGTCACCAGCTCTGCTCGAAGTAAATTAAGACAGAAAGAAGCAATATGTCAAGTTCCTTTGGCTGGCAGCTCTGGTACAAACAGGAACCACAGCAATAATATTGCAGCAGCTCTTCTCTTACTCGTGTGTGGGCACACCAGTGGGGTTATGTACACCATGGGGAGACTCTGCTGACTGTAACTGGGAGACAAAATGTGCTGTCTCAGGGAAGCAGGGTGGGTTTTGGGGTCTTGCCGTTAAGGGAGGCTAAGAGCAAGGATGCAATTAGCTGCTGTAAGTTAAGGCAATCATGTTGGCTCATGCTGATTCCCCTGCTGCACAAGGACACCTCCGGGCAGTGCCTGTGCATCGCTCAGGAATATTATAATACTCTGACTTTTCTGCTATTATCACTTTTAAAAACACATAATTCTTCATTTAGTTCTGCTTCTCTAGTACCATCCTGGAGACTGATTTAGTGTTAGATGTGAGTTTGTAACTCACTGGGAAACGTCGAAAAGCCCTCCTGCTCCAGCGCCACGTATTACTCACACTACACATCACTTAGGTGTTGCAGTGCCTTTGCCTGACTGATGATGATAAATGACTAAACACAGGAACTCTACTCTAAATCATCATCTTTGATCCACTTGTGATCACATTACTCGTATAATCGGTTGTGCTGAAACACAGCAGAATCACTCATGTAAGGCAAGGGGGTTTTGTCCTAGTGAATAAGAAGAATAAGCAGCAAAATGTAATAAAATCATCAGGGAGCTGCTATTCACTTCCTTGGAAGTGCATTGAACCAACTTCAGGCTTTTGTTGAGGAATTCAGGGACACAGGTCACAACCAGCCAAATTCTCCCTCCAGCTCAAGGCTCCTATTTGCATATGCAAAAAACTCCCATTGATTTGCATATGATACTACTGCTTCTTCTGGAACCTTTAGTAGGCTTGGGATTGAAGAATGCATTTTTCCAGCTTCTTCTGAGGAAAGCAGTTGTTTGAGAACCTCTCCTGCAATAATTAGCTGATAGCCAAAATGGTGGAAGTGGGGCAGCGAGGCATAATCAATTACATTTGTATAACTGCTGATGGAACACGATCAGTAATTAATGAGACCATGTGCACATACAAAAGATAAATGCATTTGAAACTCGGCAAGAGCTGAACGGTGTTTGTAAGCTTGATGTGCTTACTGTGTAAAAGGCCGGTTCAGACCGCTACTGAATTATTACAGAAAGGTGGAAAGACTGCTGGTAAGCAAGAGTCAGCACTGAGAGGGAAAAGCCCAGCAGTTTCTTGGTGGGGAATAAAGGAAACTCTATAAAACCAGCAATCTTCAAAACAAAACTAGAGGTTTAAAAACAGTGGATTTTCAGGTCCTGTATTTGATATTCAGGGGAATTTTTTCCTGGTTTGGATGATGAAGCCGAAATTTTTAATCAGTTCTTTACTGAAGGATTTGTGTTTTTGTCACTGGGTTCAAAATGCTACCCAGAAATGAAATAAGTTGTCATAATGATGTATCAGCCAGACTCTCACAAGAGTAAAAATCCATTTTGTTTAGAGAGCCTCACACATTAATAAATAACGCAGTCTGTGAATTATGTCAAATGAAAAAAGCTCTCTTGTCTGGCCTGCAGCAAACCATAATGACTTTCATTCTGCCGTGTAAAAGTATGGATCCATTGAGGAAAGAAAAAGAAAACACAGCCCAGTAATTACGGAGATATCCTCCTGTGTGTTGTTAAAGCAAAGACAGTTTTCAAAGGAGTATAATTCTAGAAGAAACCATCTGATAGCCCAGGTCTACAGTTTCAGTGATAGAAAGGCAGCCAGTGCCCACTCTAACAGTGAGATTTGGTACACAAAATGTGTTAATTCGTCAAAGTGGTAATTACCGAAAGTACAACCTGCTGCCCAAAACCAGGGAAAAGCTCAGAGTCACAAACCCAAGGCTGCAGCCACCCCACTGATGCTGCTGGCAGTCGGACTGTTAGAGGAATCTGTGCCCAGCATTGCGAATGGGCAACTCACTGCATTCCAGAAAAATCGGGCAATGCTTCTCCTCTTGTGACAGCTCGAGGTCTGGAACTGCTGCTCCCAAAAAGCAAGGCTGCAGAAGGATGTGCCAGCATATTTGCAAGGCCAGGTTGGACGGAGCCCTGGGCAATCTGGTCTAGTGGAAAGTGTCCCTGCACATGGCAGGTTGGGTTGGAACAAGATGATCTTTAGGATTCTGTCCAACCCAAACCATTGTATGAATCTGTGATTGTGTGTGAGACAAATCTGCGCTCCTGGGCACCCCTCCCACGGTGTTTAAAATGCCTGAACTTCAGTGGTCAGTACACTGGTCCTTGAAAGGACTTCCTTTGGGAGTTTCACGTGTTCAACATCGCTGCGGTTTGGGACTGCAGAAGGGTGGGGGAGGCCGTATTCGAAGAATTGGTATCAATATCTGCACTTGGAATGCAAAATCTCACAGAGCCACAAATGAGCATTTGAAAGTGCTCAGAGCCCCTAGGGTCCTGCTGCAGATGAGCACGTGCAGGTACAAAACCAATATTGACTTCAACAAGGCACGTCTAGGGGAGCATTAATCATTTTTAGCATGGTTTCTTGTCTGCTTCCATAGAAAACCCAGATAAATTCACCACCACACACTTCTCTAAGGCAGTGAATTTCTCCATTTCACTGGTGGAGGAACAAATTTTACTAATTTCATGTGGTTTCACTGCTCTCCTAGAGGGAGCCTGTCGGAGCAGCTCCAAGATGTTCCTGGTTCCCCACCTCCCGCTCAGCTCACTCCTCTGTTGATTTGCCATTTCCCTGCATTGTTGCAGTTTTTAAGGGTTTTACTTTCCCACCTCAAGACAGCAGTGACAAACTAGACCTTTTTGCAAATGTGCAAATTGATTATACCTCTTTCTCCATAGTTCTCTCTATTTTTTTTCCCTTCTGGTGGTTAAATAGCTTTGTTGCAAACCCAAACGGAGCACTTCATGCATATCGCATTATTTACAGCTCGGCACGCACAGACTCTTGTATCTGTCGTACCCTGCATCCATTCCTACACCATTCTGCACCATGGCAATGATTGGAACCTGTGAAAAAAGGGCAGAAAACAAGTGGAAAACCGAAATGCCTGGATCGGGGCAGGCGGATTTGCCAAGGGGAGGGATGTGCCTGCCAGGATGTGTGTGAGCATCTCCAAAAGGAACATTTCAGCTTCCATCCCATTCAGGCTGTAAGAACTGTAGGGGCTACTCCGTATGCATCCAGCTCCTAGGAAGGAGGAAAATACTGCTGCTTTCAGTCCTAGAGCTGTTTCTCACTAGCCTGGTGCTCCAGAGGATCCCAAGAGACCCTGGACCAGCTGCTTGTGAGGTTGGCATGTAATTAATCCTGGCAAAGTTTAGAACAGCTCAGTATCAAGGGATCTGTTGGCCTTCCCTGTGCCAGGCTCTAATTTCACCTCTGAATGCATCACTTCATCTCCCACCTCATCCAGGCAGGAAGATGAGCCTTCAGCTACCAAAACTTCCTCATTGCTCACCTGCATGGGCACAGATCACTGCTCAAATATTGATTTGCTATTTACTTAGGAAAAGGGAACCACCAGCTGCAAGACAGAAAGAAGATTTAACATCGCTCCCATCCTTCCCTCTGCCTTTTCCCTGATTATCCAGGCAGTCCAGTCTGTCCCCAGCAAGGACAGCAGTCAAACCATCACATTGCACCCCCCCAAAGGCTGGAAAGAGGCAAGAAATGGTGATTTCTATGTACATGCTAATTATACCACTGGATTACACATTTAGGCTCTTTTAACTCTTGCACTAGAGACTAGAATACAAAGTTTAGGAATTTCTGAGGGCTGCCTCTGGGTGCATGGCACCCTTGCCTTATGTCTTTGGTCAAATTAAACATTTCCTCTTTTATTTTGCTTATTTTTGAAAAGAAGATGATGTTTAGCCATCTTACAGCAGCGCTAGCATTGTCAAGGCACTCAGCGTAACATAGAAAAACGCTGTTCAACCTCTCCACTTCCATTTTGCCATGAAGACACACAGAAAATATCCAATTTTTTCAGCTGATGCACAGAGAAAGTTGGTCTAAAACCCGAAGTTTTTATCAGTGGTTTAATTTAGCGACGACTGTAGTTTAAAATAACCACAGCTCCACTTGAACTGCTCAAGCAGAGATAAAAACGGAAAGATTAAAAATAAGAAAAGCCCAAAATTACCAGCAAAGGCGCAAGGCCAGATTGCTGAAGCCGGACCCACGTGAGCGGCGCCGGGATCGGCGGGGACCAACCCTCGCTCTCGGCTCTGTGCCTGGCTTTTAAATCGCTTTAAGGAGGGCTGATGGTGGAGACAGAGCCAGCTTTTACAGTGGCAGCCCAGCTGGGGATCAACACTGTAAAAACAAGCGCGTAAAGCTCCGAATCAAATCGCACTCGTAATGAAAACATTTCGGCGGCGAGCGGCGCCGGCAGGAGCATCCCTGCGCTCCGAGCTGCTGCCCGGCTCCCGCATCGCCCCGCTGACGTCAGCCCTGGCCCCGCTGGAGGAGCTGGGATGAAATTCAGCCCCTGTGTCTCTCCAGACAAACCCGCCTCACCGCTACCGAGCTCACAGTTAAAGGGGAAAGGGAAGGGCCAGCAGGGAGGTCAGCCCAGCGCGTTTGTTCCTCTTTCTCTTGCTCTTTTTCTGCGGTTGCAGCGGGGTTTGCTGCCAGGAGCTGCCTTTTCCATCATCTCGAGCTAACTCCAGCATCCCTCTGAGCCTTTGGGGCTCTGTTTGTCCAGGGGTGATGCTGGGCGCACAGTCCCTATCCGGAGCACGGAGGGGGTCTGAGGGCTTGTACTCCTGCACCATAAACACCAGAATTAATGTTCCTGGGGTCTACAGCAGGCACTGCCTTGGGGTTTGATAGGAGTCTGCTTCCATCTCAAATTTCTGAAGCACAGCTCCCCTGGGCAAGGAGAAAGGGACTTTCCCCTTAAAAACCCCTGCAGCAAACAAGGCACTGGTGTCCCACATGCCAGGGCCAGATCCATGCTGGTGCAGATGCCAGGGGCATCAGCAATCTTTCCTCTGCAGTAATTACTCTGTGAGCCATGGAAAACCAGGGAAAATCCAACCTTTTCCTCTTAATCAGTGCCCCTGCCTGGCTTTCCATCAATACAACAACAGGAGCCCTCTTTGTTCCATTTACCACCATCGATATTCTGTTCCTTGTTGCATTCCCAGCAGATTTTAATAGAGATCTTTGCTCAAGGATACCCCCGTGGATTCAGGATGGAGGGGAGTCATTAACAGAAGACTCAAAAGCCATCCCAAGGCACTGGTGTGGTTTGGGGACAATTTTCTGGAGGAGCTGGAGCCATGGGGGGTGATGAGGGTGGGCGATGCTGGGGGGGCACTGTGCTGCATCTCCCCAGCAGAACGAGATTTACATGAGCAATAATTCAGCATCAACCCAGACACCAAGGAAGATCCACACCTGTAAATACCTGTGCCTCTCCTTCTGGCTTGACTGCAGTTTCAGTCAATTTACCCTGATGAAGAGGAGTGTTTTGGTATAAACAGCCGTGCTGACAAGCACATGGTGGCAGCAGCAAGCGCAAACCAGCCAGCCAGGAAAACCGACCCCAACAGCCTGATGGTGGAGAGCTGAGCAGCTCCAAAACCTGGCTGCAGCTTGTCCCCTCTGAGCCACAGCTCCTTTCATCTTCCTGGGTTTATGGTGAGGAGAGGAGATTAAAAAAAAAAACAAAACAAAACAAGTGAAAATTCCCTTTGCTTTCCCACTGCCTGCTTCTAGACAGGCAGGGTTAGGGGAGCAGAGCAGAAGGGAGCTGCCCCTGCCCCACGGAGATGGTTGCCATCCATGACATATTTTTTCATGGTTTCAAACGGAGTGAGAGGATGTTTTCCAAGCTACAGAGCAGCAATGCGCTGATCTCGCTTCAACATCTGGAACAGTTTTGAATGACTGCTTTAATTGAATACAGCAGCAATTATAGAGTTATTTAATTTCTGTAGTTTTGAAAGGTTGTTTTTTGTTTCCTTGATGACTTAGGAGGAGCCTAAACCCCATGAATTGCAGGGCTTTGTTGGGCTGCCGTGCAGGAGGACCCAGTCACAGCCCAGCCCCAGGCATCTGGAACAGCTCAGCAGCCTGAATCTGGGTGCATCACTAATCCACCAGCCAGTTCCTGCTTTAAATTTAAACCTTTTAAAATATTTAAGGGCTTTTTTCATTATTTTAGCAGTTAGGATTATTCCAGGACAAGACTTCCTTGCCTTCTCTTGGGGTTCTTTGCAATGCTGGTGAGAAAGTAATTTCTACACCATGATGTGGCTTGAGAGTGAACTGGGCTGCCCAAATCAGTCATGTCTCTTTAATTTGAGGAATAAACTAATTTTTCCAGCATGGATGAGAATTCCTTAATTAAGGAACATATGCCACCCTTCCCAAAGCCTTCATCAGGCACCCACATATACCATGATGGAAAACTGAGGTCCCAACCCTGCTTAAATCACAGGGCAGATCTTCTCTTGCCAGAGCATGACCTGGTGATGGCACCAAGGACCAGCCTGAAGCTTTGACACCTCCATCCTGCACCATCCCACCTCTTCTGAAGGCCCAGCCTTTTGACTAGTTTAAGTCGATTTGGTGCAAACCCTGGCACAGCAACCCAAATCTTTCAGTCTCAACTAAGAGAATCCACAAAGTTCAAGGAAAATAATTAAAGGATGGGAAGTGGGAAGCACAGAAAGACCCCTTTTCCAGCCCATATTCCAGAGGTGCCATACTTTGGAAAAAAGGAGGATGAATTTTGGGTGGTTTTTCTTAGAGTTGTTGCTTTCCACATGGCTAAAACACATTCCTGGGAAAGCAGAGCCACTGTGGAGGTGCCAGCACATGGGCATGTTGCCCTGAGGAGAAAAGGAGGCTCAGAGGGGACCTTATTGACCTCTGCAGCTGAAAGGATGTTGGAACCAGGTGAGAGTCAGTCTTTTCTCCCAAATAACAAGTGACAGGACAAGAGGAAATGGCCTCAGGTTGTGCCAGGGGAGGTTTAGATTGAATATTAGAAAAAATTCTTCATGAAAAGGAATAGGCTGCCCAGGGAATTGGTGGAGACACCACACCTGGGGGGATTTAACAGATGCAGAGATCTGGCACTTGGGAACGTGGGGTAGTGGTGGACTTGGCAGTGCTGGGTTAATGGTTGCACTTGATGATCTCAGAGATCTTTCCCAAGCTAAACAATTCCATGGTTCTATGAGGACAGCTCTGTTTCATCCTGGCTGGTGCAGACCCACTGAGCTCTGGCTCAGCCACCCTCTTCCAACATAAACCTTCCTTTACACCAGGAAATAAAAACCTCACCTGTGAGCCAGCCCATCCCACAACCAGCTGACTCCTTGAGCAACCCAAAAGCCAAACCCAGGTTTTATTCTCAACCCAAAGAGCCACATTTTATCAGGAGAAGTAACAATTTCTCCTTATTATTATTCCTAGCTAGAACATGCAGCCTTTCAGCCTGTGGTTGCTCGAGGTAAAAAATCAGCACAGTTTGAACAGTGATCAACCACAACACAAAATGAATGCTGTGCTTCATTTAATAAATTTCAGCAACACAAGCCTGCCTGGTGGACACAATGTAATTTGTTTTGGATGTAAAGATGGAAAAAAATAATTGTTTTGTCTTCAAGGCAATTAAAATAAAAGAATATTTCTGTATTGACAGGAAAGGAGTTGCCAGGTGAAAACTCACACTTAATAAACTGTTTCTCCTGTTCCCTTGTATTAGCTTGCAGATTGTCAATTCTCGTTGTTTTGCTCACAGTCAAGAAGTCACAACATGTCACTTGGGAGTCACTGTCGCTGGTGCTATGAGAACTACACAGTTTGCTGAAGAACAGCAGGAAGGGAGGGAGCGGGGAATGGCAGTTGCTGAATCGTTCATGAACATATGACTGGAGAGGAAAAAAGCACAGAGAAAGAGAAAACCAAGATAATGCCATGATTTTTGAGACAATCCTAGAGCAGATGGGTTCAGGCAAGATAATTTAAAAGTATTAAAAATGGCTGCAGCTGGCCACGCTGCCAGTCACTCGCTCTCCAGGGGCCAGTGGAGCCCGCACTGCTCCTGCCAAGCTTCTCTCCCAGTTTGCCTTTACTACACAGAAGCCAGACCCTAAAATATATTGCAGTTACACCAGCAAAAACACATCTTTCAAATTAAAATATATTCCTTACGCAGTATTTAAATGACTACAAGGATGAAGCGATAAATTGACTGAAAAAACCACACCAAGGAGTCTTTTTAACCTTACGATTCACAGGAACCTGAATTAGCATCACCTTTTAAAACCTTCCACCTTAGGGCTCACCAGGATGATGGCCCTTCAAGATCCTCATCCCAGCCCCCCTGCCACATGCAGGGATGTATTCAGTATCCCAGGTTGCTGCAAGCCCTGTCCAGTGTGGCCTTGAACACTTCCAGGGATGGGGCAGCCACAGCTTCTCTGGGCAGCCTGTGCCAGGGCCTCACCCCCCTCACAGGGAAGAATTTCTTCCTCATATCTAATCCAAATATTCTCTCTTTCATTTTGAAGCCATTCTCTCTTGTCCTGTTACTCCATGCCCTTGTCCAAATGCTTCTCCAGCTCTCATGGAGCTCCCTTTAGGCACTGGAAGGGACTCTGAGTCTCCCTGGAGCCTTCTTGTCTCCAGTCTGAAGAGCCCCCACTCTCCCAGTCTGTCTGCATGGGAGGTGTCCCACAGAACGTCCCTGCACGCTCTGCCATGGTGATGGTGGGTGAGACATGGTGCCACCAGGAGCATCCCTGCTGCTGGAACTGCAGTGCTGCCAGGCTTGGAGTCATGCTCCGTCCCCACCAGGGACCAGTGTGCCTCGGTGGCCACCAGCACCTCACAGTTACATGTAGCCATCATCACTTTTGGTAGCAATTAAGCCACGTAATGAGAATTTGGAGGAAATCAGGTTCCCGCTGTTTGTAGTGCTGTAGTAATGCCTGAGGCTGAACCCACATGAACACAAAGGAGGGCAGCGCATCGCTGTTGTACAAAACAACTGAGGGGGGGAGAAAGAAGATTTCTCCACAGCAGCAGCAGCACTGGCTAAAGCAAAGCTCTGCCAGCACTGGAGCACAGCAAAAACCATCTTCAGGAGCCCTTTTGGCTCTTCCTTCTTTCTTTGCTGTTTCAATCAAAAGCTCTGTTCCTCTCTCTCACAGGGCTGCCAGCGCAGGATGGAGATGCAGCCAGAGCCCTGAGCAGGCGCTGCCAACCCTGTCTGTGACCCGCCTGTGCCCAGCCCAGCACCATGAGTGGCTTCTTCTCGCGGTTGGACCCGCGGCGGGTGCCCTGGGGGGCGGCGGGCCATGCCCTGCGCACCCGCGTCCTGCGCACCAAGCCCGTCGAGTCCATGCTGGAGGGCACCGGGGCTGCGGCCACCCAGGGCGCCCGGCTGGCCAAGGTCCTCACCACCCTCGACCTCATCTCCCTGGGCGTCGGGAGCTGCGTGGGCACTGGCATGTACGTGGTGTCCGGCCTGGTGGCCAAGGAGATGGCGGGGCCCGGGGTCATCGTGTCCTTCATCATCGCTGCCGTCGCTTCCATCTTGTCAGGTGAGTTTTGCGTGGGATTTTGAGTAACGTGCCACGTCCTGCTTCCTCTCTGTTCGTGGGTAGGCACCTGCTCAGCTGCGCAAGCTACAAGGAGGTAGCACCTTCTCCACCAAGTAAAAACCATTTCCCACGGGTGTCACCCAGCTGATGGGTGCACAGTCCCTCACTGCCCAAATATCAGACCAAACCTTTTACCGGGAGCCAGCAGCCCAAGCACAATTATCCTGATGAGCTGCCAATGGCTTCCACGAGGATGGAGCCTGTGGGCAATATTTTTGAGACATTCGAGAGTTTTGCAGTGCGTGTCCCAGGCTGAGAGCATGGCCAAGCCACAGTACTGGAGCCAGAGCTTGTGGGAAACTCAGTTCCAGCAGGAAGGATATCGGTGGCTTGGGCAGCACCAGGCCCAGCTTCTTTTGTTGACATGGCTAACAGTTAAAAAATTCCTCAATTAGTTCTGGGGTTGATTTCATTGGCTCCTATTCACACAGGGTCAGTCTTTGAATTTCCAAACAAAAAAAAAAAAAACAACAAAAACAACAAATGTGCAGGGAGAGAGAAACCATGTATTTTAGTGAAAACACGGTGAATTCCATCTCCTCTGTAGGAACCCAGCTGAGCATATGGCTCAAGCTGCAGTTTCTACATGAAGCCAGTACTGCTGGCATTTGTCCTTTCCAGATCAGTGCTAACACGATGATGTGATGTTCCTGCTCTCTCTGCTCAGAGGACTTTGCATGCTGTGTCAGTCTGGTATCCAGCTTTTGTCTGCGTGCTGGATAAGGAAACCTGAGCAAATGGCAAAGGGCTTTGATAGAAGACAGGAAGAGCCAACACAGAAAAGTGACCCAGCTCAGATTTTCCAAACTCTGTATTTTTGTAATGACATGTGGAAGAATATCATGCTCTTTCCCTGGAGTTTGCAGTGCTGCTCCACGGAGATCCCACCAAAGTGTGTGCAAGTTTGAACCCCTGATGTCCCTGCAGCCCAGAGGCACAACCCTGGCACAGCCCAGGGATGAGCCCCACGTTCTCTCCAAAGCCCACAACAAGAGCTGAGTGCTTGCAATGAGATCCAAGGCTTATTTGAGTTCCCAACACAACAAATGGACCAAAATGCCTGGTTTTTAACCAAGGCAGTAGATAGCATCAATGTCTCTCCTTTCCCACTGCCTGCTTTCTCTCCTCTGCAAAGGTTTTGTTGGCCATGACGCAAACCAAGAGAAAACGGAGTTTGGGTGGGTCTCTGCTAACAAAAACACACTGTCCTCCAAAAGGGGCTTTTTCACCCCAGACACGAGCCTTGCCCCGCAGCAGGGGCTCCTCCCGCCTTCGCCCACAGGAACCTGCACTGCTTCCTGCTCCGCTTTCATCTCCCCTTGCTTTTGCAGCCCTGGGAAAGTGTTTTGTGAGGGAGGCAGCACTTTGATAGTCTCCTTGGCTGCTTCCCTCACTCCATTGTTAACGCTGCTGTTGTTTGTAACAGCAACACTTTTTTGGCAAGTAAAACTGAGGAGGAATTCAGGAGCTGGATGGGCTGTTGGACTCACTGGGGATGTGATTTCAGCTCTCCCATTGTGGTTGCTCCTGGTATGCCAGGCACTGAGTTTGGGCAAGTGGGCACAGACAGATTTTAAGGAACTTTCCCTTTGTCCATCACAAATCACTAAGCCAAATCCCACTCCTTGCAAAAGTGAGCCCAGAAGGGTTTGGGGTTAAAAAAACCAACAAACAAACAACCACACCCATCCAGAAAGTCATCCGGCTTCCCTGGGAGACAGCAGTAGGGAAGCCCTGCCACTGGGAAGCCTCTTTGCACTATTCAGCCTGGTTTCAGATAGGGACTTTACCAAGTTCATCTACTCAACAGATTGCTCTTATGCCTTCCATAAGTTCCATAGTTTTAAGCAACGTGTGCCCCATCAGGGTACTTACAGATACACTATAACTGATCAAACAGATAAATTAAATCAATCTCTTATTCTCTCACTAGAAGGCCTTTCATTCAGATCTCAAGTAGAAATGCTTGCCCAGCTTCCCTCCACAAAGCCTCCAGAGCACCACAGCCTCCTTCCATCAGCTGCGGCCTCCAGGATTCCCCACTTTCACCTCTGTTTATCTAACATCCCTCCTTAGCAAAAATCAGCAGTTTGCACGTCACCCAACCCCATCACCCTCTCCACAGCCTTTTCCACGAGCCATTTGTTGTCCTTTTGGTGATCTCCTAAAGCAATACAACCTTGTTTGGAGCACAGTGCCTCGCTCTTACCTGATACCGGCACAGGAACAGGCTCAGCAGCAGCCGGGATGCACAACGGAGCAGGGGGGAGCTGAGCTTGTGCCTTGGGTGCTGCCTGGCTGCAGGATGAGGGCTGGGCTGAGGGGCTGCACCTGCAGCTGCCTGGGTGGAGCTGGAGAGATCACAGTTCTTGCTCTGTGGGAGATTTCTTTATGGAGCTGCCTTTTATATATCAGCACATAGTGATCATGAAATGCAGTGGACAGGCTCAGTGACTTGATGGAAATCATATGTCTGCCTTAATAAGTTGGCTGCTCTTGGCTGCTGAAGGATGGTCCTGCTGGATTTCTTGTGTGGTAGAATGAATTATTTGGTGTTACCTCCAGAGTGGCTGAAAAGCCCCTCTCAGAAGGCTTTTTTCACCTGAAACATCACCCCCATCACACCAGTGCCTTGTGGGGTGCCTCACGTGCAGCCTTGTTCCAAGTATCAGTGGGAGAGTCAGCATCCACATCACAGCCACCACCATGCCAGCACACCAAAAACACCAGCTCCTCATGCCACCAGTTGTGCTGCCCAGCAGCTGTTCTGTGGATGGGATCTTGGAAGGGCCGGTACCATGGACCAAACCACTCAGCTGTGTTTATGTCCTGCTGAACAATGTCAATAACTGTATAATTACACCAGTGTAATGACTGTCACACCAACTGCACAAGTGTAGCAGATATTCAAGGAAAAGTAATGGTCCTCTGCAGACTGTTTGCTCTTTCAAAAAACCACTGTGTTTTCTTGTTTACTTCAGAAATTGCAAACGCTCTTTACTGGGGGGAAGAAGATAAATCCGTCTCCAGATTCAAACAGTTGTGACAGGGAGGATGTGCCCAGCCTCTCTCTGCAGTCCTAGAGCTGGGCTGGCTGTGCAGGAGCCCTGGGAGAGCTGTGTCCCTCTGGATACCTGGGAACAAGGTGCTGGGTGGTTTGGACTGCCAAGGAGTAACTGACTAACACAGTTTTATTGTGTGGTTTGACTGTAAAAATAATAATAATAATAATAATAATAATAATAATAATAATAATAATAATAATAATAATAATAATGACGATAACAACAACAGCAGCAATAATAATACAGTGCAGATGTAGCAGATATCAGTATGTATTATATATATCTCTCTGCGTGTGTGTAATATATGCTGATACCTAATGCTGACATTCACAACCTATTGCTGTACCCAGTGCATAGTGAAAAAATGCTCTTCTATTTTGGGATCCTAGTAGAATAATCAAAAACTCAAACATTTTATACATATTCATTCCTTTGCTTTGGCATTATTGTTGTATATCGACAATCATTCTCTTCAATCGTTGTCTTGTCGTTGGCTAAAACGAGAGCTGCCTCCAAGAAGTAGTATATATTTTTAAGGCCATCAAAGAGAGAGACTAGATCCTTGTCCCCATCAGAGCACCAGTTTTATAAATCATTCAGGCCTGTAGTTATCTGTGAACGCCGTACCTTTGCCGAGTGCATGCATTTTTCATCAGCTTTAAATAATGACTGTCGGTAGGGATGGATGGATGATGGAAACGTCTTGTGGCTCCTGTTGGGCTGCTTTACAGAAATCAAGTTTTGAAGATTCCCATTGCAAAGCAATCCTCATTCAAGTCAAGCAGTGAATGGAATATAAAAATCCTCCAGTACCGAGAAAAGAAGCACCACCAAATTCAGCTTAAGAGATTCAACAATTTCGTGTTTGTACTGTGTAAAAACTGCACTTAAAGTAAGAGCAGCCACCTCATAATGTTTTTATAAATTATTCATTCCCCTCTCTACACTAAACTGATTGCAAATTTAAAGCAATTATTATCTTCTAAATGGAGAATATCAGTTGATAGAGAGCTCAATAATTACTACGTGTTTACTCAGTGGTAGTAATGGCCTTAACCAATTCACCCAAATGAACTTCACTGGGGTCTTTGGGGCAGGGGCTTAATCAGTGTTAAATACACAGGGCCCTTCCAGCACTCATCCTGGATAATATTTGGGGAGTTGAGACTAAGTACAGCCATTCCTTTTAAATAAAAACTAATGGTTGTTTTAATACATCAATGTGTCAGGGTCAGGTTTTTATTAAAAATTATCCTGACATAGTAAGCACACAAGGAGTTTGGAAAGTACTAAAGTCTGTTGAATTCTCCTCCCAAACATTTCCAGTTAAATACTCCTTTCCGCTTTTCTTTTCTTCTTCTGCGCAGTTAGTTTTGCAATTATGCTTTAGAAGACTGAAATACAATATATTTTAAGTATTAAAAAAACGTATGTTTTCTATGTAAGATGTCTTCAAACTCCTCTTGCCTGGGTATGGACAGGAGCAGGGATGATCAGGACAGTGCTTGCGCCTGAATCTGCAGAGCAATAATGCAGGATGAGTGTCTGGAGACTGGAAGGCTGGGGCAGGGAGAAGTGTAGCCTTGTGTGAGCCCTCCCGTGGCATTTTCCTCTGGGATGATATTGTGCAGCACTGGTCCAGGATCCCACGTAAACATCTGGCTGGTTTGAACTGTGTCGTCTCAAAGAGGAAAACCCATCACAACTTGGTTTTAGTGGAAATCTGTGGTTTTTAAGCCAAGAAACTGGGGAGGGAGGGTCACCATGGCCTTCTGAGATGTCTCTGTGCTCCTGATGTTGACTGCAGCCCTGACGCCTCCTAGCACCTCCAGGCAGGTGGCACCGAGGCAGTTTTACTTTTTTCATTTCCCAACCGTGTTTTCCTTACGCCACTTCCTATTTTTTTCCGAACAGGCGTTTGCTACGCTGAGTTTGGCGTGCGGGTGCCCAAGACCACGGGCTCTGCCTACACCTACAGCTACGTGACCGTGGGGGAGTTTGTGGCGTTCTTCATCGGCTGGAACCTCATCCTGGAGTACCTGATCGGGACGGCGGCAGGTGCCAGCGCCCTCAGCAGCATGTTTGACTCGCTGGCCAACCACACCATCAGCCGCTGGATGATCAACAGTGTGGGCACGCTGAACGGCCTGGGTGTGTCCCGCTGTGCAGAGATACCTCCATTAATTAGGGCCTGAAAAGTAATTGGAAGCTCGTCAGAAGTCAGACACGGATATTAGGCTTCATTCATTATTTACCGTCCGTCTGGCTCTGGTGCTTTGCCTCGGCAGCCTGGCGCACAGGCTGGGTTTGAGGGGATGGGATACACGATACTTTCAGCCCCTTTGGGATGAGCTGGCATTTAGAATAAATGCACAGATATAGTTGAATGTCAGAGGGTAAGGGCAGCACAGAAACCCTTCACCCAGTGCAAACACTCTGCTTGGTCCCCTTGGGGCACGCACAGAATTTTGTCAGAGAGCACAAGCTGGTGTCTGCAGCACTGCCATGGACTGGGGGCTGTGGTGGTCCTGTGTGACCAGCAGTTCCAGCAACAGTCCATGAACCCTACCAGTCATTAAACCAGCCAGCTGTCCCGTACCTGTGTCATGAAAACTTCGTGGCTGATTGATTTTTAATGAGTACTTGGCAGATACGTTATGCAAACTGGGACACGATCATTGGTTTGCTGCTCTCCCAAAAGTCCAAATGGTGTCTTGAGACATCAAGATTTATCACCTTAATTAAACAACTTCAGCTAGCGGAAGCATGGACCTCTTGAGAGCACCTTTGCAGTGAGACCAAAGAGCTCTGTAAACCTTCAAGGTCTGAAAAGTGTTTAAAATTGCCCCACAGAGTTTGTGGATATTCTGTGGATAGAGAGTAACACATCTCTTTTCTTTCACCTAGGGAAAGGAGAGGAGTCGTACCCTGACCTTCTTGCTCTGGTCATTGCTGTCATTGTCACCATCATTGTGGCCATGGGGGTGAAGAACTCTGTGGGACTGAACAATGTGCTCAATGTCATTAACTTGGCAGTTTGGATCTTCATCATGATTGCTGGTCTGTTCTACATCAAAAGTGACAACTGGGCTGAAGGGCAATTCCTGCCGTTTGGGTGGCCAGGGGTAAGTCCTGGGGGCACGCTGACACACACTCAGCTGTGCTCATGGTGTGCACACCCCACTTCTGCTGCAGCCTCCAGAACCCAGCCCTGCTAAATCCACCTGTGCTCTGGCCAGGGACCTCCAAATACCCAGAGTGCAGGCTTGGACCCAGACCTGCTCTCTCCGCCAAACCCAAAGCGTACTGCAATGCTTTGCCCTTATCTCCTAACTCCTCTTAGCGCAAACCCAGAACTTTTCCAAAATGCCCTTTTGCAGAGCCAAACTCCACATGAAAGTATCCCCAAGGAAATGCCAGTAATTGCTGGGCAGTGGAGCAAAATGCTGTGGCTATCGGAGACGGGGCGCTCCGGAGAGCTGGCTCGGCCTCTGCAGAGCGGGGAGATACTTTTGTTGGCTGGTTTTCAACAACAATGTTCTCAAGCATTTGTTTTGAGCACTTCATAATGCCACCTGCCAGTTCTTATTTTATGGATGTTCCCTCAAAGCTTACTGAGAATTTGGACGTATTTGGCTTTTTTAGCTTGCTTGCACTGGTTTTTATCCAAGGATGAACTGAGACTGAAAATATCTCAGCTGGCCTAAACCCAAGATAATTTCTCAGATTTATGCTGCTCAACTCCATTGGGGTTTTGTGCAGAAAAATAAGCAAGAAAGCAAAATAAACCAAGAATCCTGATTATTGAAAGTGTCCCAAACTGCCACAGAATCCCTGCACCTTCCTTCAGTAAATCAATACCTCTCTGTCAGAGAACAGCAGTGAGGAGAAGAGCACTGAGGCTCACTTGAGAGCAGAGGTCATATTTACCTTTGGGTTGTGCTTGGCTTTTTATGCCATACAATAGGAGTGAAAAAGAGAAAATAAAAAATACCTGTTTTGCTCCAATTCAACGCACCAAATATCTCCTGGCAAAAAAAAAAAAAAAGCAGTTTTAAAAGATAGATGCATACCCAAAACCCAGTAGGGTGGTCTCATCCTTTTCAGCTGGTTCATTGTCTCACAAGTTGTTTGTAAAAGCTAAGTCCACCAGCGAGCACATGTTAGATCCCCAAGAGCGTAGGGGATGCTTAAAAAGGATAATTAAATGGAAGAGTGGAGTTTTACTGTATGCACTATCACTAGACAGCTGAGATGACAGAGGTGTGATGGACAGGTGGCACCCAGCAAGCTGCCAAGGTGCAAGTGTTTCACAGCTCCAGATCAGCTCACTCACAGCCAGGCAGTCTTTGCCCTGCTCCAGCATTCCTCTCTTATAAATGTCCTCGCTAATATTGTATATTTTAAAAAATCACATTTAAAAAAATAACCAAACAGTACAAATAATTCCTCATCCAAGTGCTCTAATGTGTGCTCCTAACCTGTCTGCAGCTTCCAAGCAAAACAGAGGTTGTTTGGGAAGCGGCTCACATCTGACGGTTGCTGCTCTCTCCTGCTTCCTCTGCGAGCGGATCTTGCTGCCACATGAGACATCTTGCTAAGGCAGAATGTGTAAACATGTTCCAGATCCCTACTAATAAAAATGGATTTGAGGTGGAGGATTGTGAAAGCAAACCTGAAGTTGGTTGGTTGTCTCCTGTGTCACTGTCAGGATCTCCCAGCATATTCAGACACTGCACGAGCACAGGTTTCGGGGGTGAGCTGCAGATGCCTCCAGTGGCTCAGGGCAGAGGTTGAAATCTTTTCCCCAGACCGGATCGGTGGGTTAGGGGTGCTCCCAGGGTCAGTCCCCAGCTCTGTGTGTGCATCCCCTGGCCTGCTCCTACTCACCCTTTAGCTCGGACAAGGCAGAGTTGGGCTGCTCCATTTTTGCTCAGCTCCCTCTCCCTGGCTGGGTGCTGGCCTCCCTCCTGGCACCCAGATGTTTGATCCTCCCCGCAGGTGCTCAAAGGGGCTGCGACCTGTTTCTATGCCTTCATCGGCTTCGACATCATTGCTACCACGGGAGAAGAGGCGAAGAATCCCAACACCTCCATCCCCTACGCCATCACGGCCTCACTCGTCACGTGCTTGACAGCTTATGTGTCTGTAAGTAGTCCCTGCGCAGGTGAGAATGTACATAAATACGTCTGTATGCACATATATAAATACATATGTACTATGTGAGTCCCTTCTGGGCACCTGCACAGTGCCTGCCAAGGCTCCTCGCCGTTTGTCCCCAGGCTGCTGTCACCTGACAAGACCCCTCTGCCAGCTGCAGGGATGTGGCAGCAGACAGCTTTTATTCTCATCCCCATCTACAGCTATTTTTGCACCCAGGAGAGCAGCAAAGAAGAAGGAGCAGCAGCATTGCAGCATCCTTCCCCTGTGTTTCTGGGAAAAGCAGCACTGCCTCTGCTGGAGAGACAGGAGAGGATCCAAGTGAGGGGAAGGATAGGCAGGGATGACTGTGTGAGATTCCACTGCTCCGCACCCCAATAAATGCATGTCTGTGCTCAGAGATTTTCCCTGCAAAAGAGCAAAAATCAGTTATGAAGGAGAAAAAAACCACTCTTCTGACCATTTCAAAGAAACTCACCCACTGCCTCTCCTGCAGGGGAGTGGGCTTCTCATGAAAACAAATTCTTTGACTCATACAGGGCCAGAGTGTTGCTCCAAGCAATGCAATCTGGATTTGGGGTCTGCCCCAGCATTATTCCCACACAGGAATGCAGCCAAAGTGAGTGTTACCAACCCTGCCAGTCCCACCAGCCTCACCAGTCACACCAGTCCCCCTTGACTCCTGCACCACCGCTGAAGCAAGGTTCAAGCATCACCTTCTTGCCTTTGAGTAGCAGAGACTAAGACCCCACAGTTTTCTGGATTAACCACCCTACAGCAAAGTGCAAACAGTCCTAACTCCAGCATTTTACATGCCTTCCACAAGGGACATAGGGATACAAACCAAATCAGACCTGAAATTTTTTGGGTTTCCACTCTTGAGAAGCAGCACAGGCACCCTGAAAATCCCCAGCAGGGCCCAGTGCTGCTGCTGACACACCTGTCCTGCTCCTCTCGCCTTCCCCAGGTGAGCATGATCCTCACTCTGATGGTGCCCTATGATGCCATCGACACCGAGTCCCCACTGATGGAAATGTTTGTGGTCCATGGCTTCTACGCAGCCAAATTCATCGTTGCCATCGGGTCCGTGGCCGGCCTGACTGTCAGCTTGCTGGGCTCCCTCTTCCCAATGCCCAGGGTCATTTACGCCATGGCTGGTGATGGGCTGCTCTTCAGGTCAGTCACGCCCATGCTGCCATTCATTTTTGGCCTCTTGGGATCTGAGGAGAACTTGTGTGGGGGGTTTGGGGGGCCCTGACACCCTGGCAGTGTTGTCACTGCAGGGAGCAACAGGTGCGCACAGACTCTGTGGGTGCAGAATGGGATACAAGCCAAAGCAATATCATGGGGGGAAAATACCAGGACCAGTCTACCCTGCAGTTTCTCGTTTGGTGCTGGTACCCAGAGGTTCTGATTACATGAGGATGAGTGTTTAATTCAAGAGTTACTTGCAAAGGAGAGCAGTTTGTATGGATAAAATCTGAGTATTTATTTGCAAGTATGAGTGCTCATTGCAGAGCTGGCCAGACCTAGATCTAACTCCAGATTCAACCTCAGCAGTGCTGCCAGCACCCAGCTGGAACTGAAGTTCCAAAAAGCAACAAGACCTGAAGGGATCCCTGAGTCTGTCCCCTGCGACCGGGCAAGGGTTCTTGCAACATGGAACCTCTGAGATCTGTGATTTTAACTTTCTGTGACCATTTTGCGCTCCAGGTTTTTGTCCCATGTCAGCTCTTACACGGAAACCCCTGTCGTGGCTTGTATAGTGTCTGGGTTCCTGGCAGCTCTGCTGTCCTTGCTGGTCAGCCTGCGGGACCTGATCGAAATGATGTCCATTGGCACCCTGCTCGCCTACACGCTGGTGTCCGTCTGCGTCCTGCTCCTCCGGTACCAGCCCGAGAGCGACATCGACGGCTTCGTCAAATTCCTCTCCGAGGAGCACACCAAGAAGAAGGAGGGCATCCTGGCTGACTGCGAGAAGGAAGCTTGCTCTCCCGGGAGCGAAGGAGAGGAGTTCTCCGGCCCACCGACCAACACGTGCGGGGCAAAAAATCTGCCATCGCTAGGAGATAATGAGATGCTGATTGGGAAATCCGATAAATCCACCTACAACGTGAATCACCCCAATTATGGCACCGTCGACATGACCTCGGGCATAGAGGCAGATGAGTCTGAAAACATCTATCTCATCAAGCTGAAGAAGCTGATCGGCCCTCGGTACTACACGATGAGGATCCACCTCGGGCTGCCGGGTAAAATGGATCGTCCGACGGCGGCCACCGGCCACACGGTCACCACCTGCGTGCTCCTGCTCTTCGTCCTGATGTTCATCTTCTGCTCCTTCATCATTTTTGGGTCGGACTACATCTCTGAGCAGAGCTGGTGGGCTGTCCTCCTGGTCGTGCTGATGGTCCTGCTCATCGCTGTGCTGGTGTTTGTGATCTTGCAGCAGCCAGAAAACCCCAAGAAGCTGCCCTACATGGCCCCGTGTCTGCCCTTCGTCCCTGCCTTCGCCATGCTGGTGAATATCTATCTCATGCTGAAGCTCTCCACCGTCACATGGATCCGATTTGCTGTCTGGTGTTTTGTGGGTGAGTCCCAGGTTCATTTATTTTAATTTTTTGACTGACACTATTCTGGAAGGGTGTTAATAATAGCAACTTCCCCAATTAGAGTGCACACGACTGGGATGTACCTGGTCCTCCTCATCTGCCCCTTGCCATCCTAAAGTTCTTAGAAATCTCATTTTATCCAGCCCCTGAACCACAGCTAAATGGAAAATTACACCTCCAGAAAGCATCAGTTTCGTGGAAGAGAAGGACTCCATGCAAAGGTGACTATTTTGATGGCTTTTTGATGCAAAGTAGGTGGGTTCTGGAAATTGCCTTGCAGGCAGGTTTCACACAGAAATCAGCCTGATTTCTTGCTATGTCACCCACTTGAGCTCTTCAGCAGCCCACACCACTATTTCAGCGCTGCTTTTCCAAAGCCCAGAGCTGCCCGATCCCAAAAGCCCTGGGAAAGTCAGATCTGTAGACTGTATCCCCTTTTAGCCCAAGTTCTTAACTTTGGGGCAGGGGCACCTTAGGACTCACAGACTCTGTTGTGGACCCTTTTCTTTCCAAATTTAGGCTTTCTGACACATAACCAGAACTCCACAGTGCTTTACATTGCAACCACTTACTCCACAAACCCAAGAGAAATAGAGCAGCTCTCATAGCTCCTGCAAGCCAAGCTATTGGGCAGGAGCTGCCACCTGCATTCTTGGGCTGGAGAAGAAATACTCAATGCTTTTTTGGCCCTTGAAGGCAATATGTGAAGCTGCAAATCCAGGGAAAGCCCTTCTACCTGGAAGAAAAGATTACTCCAAAGCATCAACTTAATCTGCTGTGATTAAGTACTTTCCCCTGGGGTTACAACTAATACCTCTTGAGCTGCCAGCAATGACAACGGGTCAGTTCAGCCACTGCATTAGGTGTGATGAGCTCCACCAGCCCATCCATGGCTCTTGGGGATGGGACATCCTACTGGTTTTTCTGGCAGAGATGTGTGGTCCTCATTTAACCTCGCATCAGTCCCCCATGGCTAGTTGACGGCATGTGGAGCCTCTCTGTGCTCATGTCTGGGGTAGGCTGATCCCATGATCCACTGGAAATCAGATCTCTGGATCTAATTTGCTGCCAGGGAAAGAACTTGTGCAGGAAGATGAGATCAGGCAGAGCTAGCAGGGTTAGTGGGTAGCTGGGGTCCAACCCTCTCCCTCTTGCCCACTCCAGGTCTGCTCATCTACTTTGGCTATGGGATGTGGAACAGCACGCTGGAGATCAGCGCCCGGGAGGAGGCCCTGCACCAGAGCACCTACCAGCGCTACGACGTGGATGTCGACCCCTTCTCCGTGGATGACAGCTTCTCCTTTGCCCCCGAGGGTGAGAGCTACCCAGCCTGGGGTCCCTCCGAGGACAAGGGCTTCTCGTACCAGCAAATGGCGGGGGCCAAGGAAAGCCACCGGACAAGTAGCAGGTCGAAAAGCAAAGGCCGGCACAAACCGCCATCGGATGCTCTGATCGCCAACGATGAGCTGGACTACTCACCCGAGTAGCAGGATGGGCAGCGGGGCGCCGCACCGCCCAGGCAACAAGGAAGGGTCCCCGTGGCTCCCCTGTCCTGCCCCATCCTCCCCCGGTCCTCCACCACCGCCCTGCTCACCTCCGGTCCTCGGGACACGCTCCGCGATTGCCGCTGACCCCGAACCAAAACCACCCGTGGCCCGTCCCAGCTCCACCAGTCGGGTCTCACTCTGGTGAATGCTGGCTGATCCCCCAGCACTGGCTGATTTCCCAGCACCAGCTGCACCAGTGGAGGCAGTGGACTGGGAGACGTGCCGAACTGGGAGGGTGTTGAGAGGTGGAAGGAGCTGCATGAGGGGACAAGTCAAATTGTCCCTGGGGAATGTCCACCGGATGGCTGCTGCAGTGGGGTGCCACTCCTACATTTTTGGCACTTTCTTGGCATGTGGTATTTTTTCTTTGAACCACCTAGAAGTGATAGCTGAGCCAGAGGCACGGACGGGTGGGTACGTACAAAATGGAGATGGGCACACCCTTCCTTGGGAGTAGCTCAGAGATGCATAGCTGGGTCCATCACAGTGTTTCCATGGCCTGTTCTGGCTCGGTGCACACAGCAGGGCTTCCCCCAAGTCCATCCCCAAGTCCCAAACCCAAATACTGTGATTCAAAATTAGTCCATGTTTCAGTCTAACTTTTAAGTCCCAACAGGGCCCAACACCCCAAATCTACGGCTGAGAGCCTGATCCCATTTCTGGTCACAGTTCTTGGCTCAACCCTCCTCGTGTGAACGGTCAACGAGGACCACACACTGTTCCTCTGAGCATCACCAGTCTGAGGCTGGGCACTGCTTCCACCACCTTGTGTCTTTTACAAAAATGTGCTGTCATTCCCTCACCAAGCTGGGCACCATTCAGTGCTCACTCTGCCCTCAGTGCTCCAGACACCCATCTGTACCCTCACAAGACAGAAGCGTCCATGGGTCAGCCATGTCCTGGCAGGGCTGGGCCATGGGTAGCAAGCGGAGAGGACTTGGTGGCTGAAATTTGTCTCCCTACTGCCACCTGCACCTTGTACAATGTTCTCTGTTTTTGACCTTGGCTTGGTGGGTGCTGTACGAAAAACACTGAAATGCTGCTCATTCTGTAAGTGTCCGTATTTCAGTCTGAAACCAGAGCTGGTGGCCCGCAGGGCAGGGGTGGTCAGCAGGTGGATGTAAAACCCCCTGAACATGGCCACAGCCCCCAGAAGTGCCATCAGGCTCCCTGCTGCCAGTGTCTCCGCAGAACTGTCAGTCAGCAGGGATGGGGTTTGGTCAGTGATTAGCAGCAGGTCCAATTGTGGAGCTCATCATGCTTAGTGTAAAACACTGTGGTGGAGAAATATCTTTTTGAATAAATAGTAACCAAAACCCATACGAGACAGCAACTCTCATCCTCCCCCCAGCTGCCAAAGGCTGCAGGTGGATCCATCCCAGGGGCTCCAGCGCAGCCCAGACCAACCCCCAGTACCATGGGCTGCTGCTGGTGTCCCAGGGGACAATTTAACATCAGCAGGGGCAGGATTTCCAGTATGGAAATATCCTTGTGGATACCAAGAACCATTAACCATTTGGTTCACTGGATGAGGCAGAGGCCTCCAAAACACCTGCCTGGCACCCTCGTAGGGCAAGGAGGTGCCAAGGGTGCCTGGACCTGTGCCCGTCCCCATCATTCCTGGGACTCAAGGGCTTGATGGAGAGGCTCTGTCTGGGGCTGCAAAAGTTTCCCTACAGCTCCTGTCCCAAACAGTGACAGACTACAGTCCTTTTCTCCATGGAGAAGAGCATCCAGTTCTGCAGATCTTAACCTGGAGTGCTCCGGGCAAGCCAAGGGAAGTTTGGCCTCTGCAGCAGCTTCGGGGTGGGAGTGAGGATTTGGCTAAAGGACCAGTAAGATTTGCTCTGGCATCGACTCCTGCTGTCCACCCCTACCACGCTTCTACAAGCAGAAATCCTGACTATGTGCCACCAAAAAGCTGTTGCAATGTGCACTGCTCACGGGCCAGCTCGGGAAACCTCCCCAGCGGTGCTGAGCTCCTCTCGCGACGGTCACCGTTCACCCACGCTTGGCTGCTCTCCTCCTCGATGCCTTAGAAGTACCCAAGAGAGATGGCACCTCACAGGTCTGGCTTTACGTTTTCAGGGAGAAAGACTGATGCTATTTTCCTACCAGCTCTTGTACTGTACCATATCTGGGGCAGTTGTTTTCATCCTGCTTCTGCACGGTCTTTGGGCATCTGCTGAGCCACAAACTCATGCCCAAGCACCCTGCTGATTCGAAGCCCGTTCTTCTTGCAGCCTTAATCTATTGCTACAGGGCACTTACCAGTACCAGTGTCTGTCGTCACGTCCGCTCTAATTACGCTGTATAATTTGACAAGGGCTTGACCCCTTGCTCTTTGGTGTCTATAGGAACCTCTCCATTGGATCTGAGCAGCCTTTTGGCTGCCCCCATTCCCATTCATCCATCCTCCCTCCCCTTCCCGGGGAAGTGCTGGGGCAGGACAGCTGTGCCACGTCCTGGGACCACCAGGAAGCAGCATTTGGTGCCACAGCACTGTCTGATGAGGACGGGCTGCCCTCAGCCCTCGCTGTGCCAGGGGCAGGAGCCATACCCTCCTCCTGAGCCCACCACATCCCACACAACAGAGGTGTTTAAGGAGAAGGTGGCCAAGCCACAGGCTGGGTCTTGGCTGGGTTTGCCTGTGGCCAAGGGCTGGTTTATGGGATCCCTGCTCCCTGTCCCAGGTGACAGTTCCTGGGAGATGTGTGGGTTCAGCCTCTGGGAACTCATCTGCTGCCTCTTGAGCAGCTTTGGGCTCTTCAGTGGTCGTGAGTAAAGGCTGCAAAGGAGGAATGTCCAGCTGTGTCCATGGCCTCTGGGCACCGCTGGCCAGGGGTCTGGGAAGAGGTGCAAGTGCTAGTTTTGCTGTAACCCCAAATCCAGCCTTTCCCCTGGGTGCCCTGAGGGAGGTTCTCACAGCCCTGAGCTGTCAGGAGGACACGGCAGAGCAGTACCCTCCTGCTCCCACCTCTGGTGAGAGGCACAAAGCCCCTCTGTGCCTGCCCGCCCTCCACGGGGCACATGCCCTGAGGGACCAACTGCATGGTACAGATGGAGCATAAATACCTCAGACCTTCCAGGCCAGCTCTGTAAGATCTCCACAAATTCACTCCACACGGTCACGACCCCTCGGTCCAAGGCCCAGCACTCCGGCATCCTCCGCGCGGCAGCAAAATCACACCCCAACAACAAGGGATGTTGTAAATCCAGCTTGTAAATGACCTCCACTTTGTTTTGTTCGGTCTTTCTGATGTATATCTTGCTTTTTTTTTTTGCAGGTGGTACTTTCTGGTGTAACAATTCTCTGCAGTTCTGGTATGAAGTTGGTGTATTTGTTTAAAGCGGTTTGTTCTATCCATTCTTTTTTTTGTGGTTTCCAGAAGCCCATTGGTGCATTGTACAATGGGATCTTGTAGTGTGTCACGAGAAAGAAAAAAAAATATGCAGATATGTTATGGAGTGATTTGTATTTTCAAATGACTGTGTTGTTGACAACTATACATATAATACATATATATAATCAAGATACTAAGAAAAAAATTCTAAATTTACCAAAATCTGTATATTTTAATAAATGCATAAAGCTTTATTGTGTGCCTTTACATTTAAAAATCAAAGAGGAGCTAAGGGATTTGTAAAGAAAGCCAGAGACAAATGTGTCTTAGTATTAGTTTCCATAGTAATGTAAATTTTTGAATGAAAGACTAAACCAAAAAATAATAATAAAGAATTCCCATGTAAATTTTGTTAAGCCAATCAGTACCTGAAGGTCTGATATTTTTTCTGTGCTAAACTGAAGTTAGAGAGATTAGCAAAATCTTGCTTTGAGTGCTTCAAAAATTCCATTTTCGAAGATCCATTTCAGTGGGCTGACTTTGTTATGTACTTGCAGTGTTGTGAGACAAAATTATTTTCTGTTTACACAATAAAAAAACAAGGAAGGAAAAAACCTAAGGCCAATGAGCACAGGCTGACTGTTGCTGTGCAAAGGCCTGGGGTGCCCCGGTGTCTTCCCATCCACTGGCACTCACCTTTCCTTGGGGGAACTGAGGTGTCACAGCACTGTCCCCTCCCTGTGTGGGCAACAGGGCTGTGGAGAGGCAGAATGAGCTGCCTGTCCCCTTTGGGGTGCTCAGGGCCTCCAGCATGTCCCCCAAGGGCTCCTTCCTGCTGTCCCTGTTATCTGAGGAGTGGGGAGCCTGCCAGGTGCTCTCCCCATCATGGGGATGGGATCAGCAGCTCCAGCTGGTCCTGGCGGACCTGGAGAGAGCTCTGCTGGGCATCAGGGACCATCACCTCCACACTGGGGTGGCCAGCACAGCTCACAGCCACCACTCCACACTTGGTGTTGGGAATGGTGTGGAGCAGTTTTTCAGTTCAGGAGAATTATATTTGATCCTATTTTGAGGTTTTGGGTCAGCAAATGAGCACTAAAAGCCTTCATGAGCCCACAGTGCCGTGGCCAATCCAGACTGTGAGAGCCCCACAGGGGAGCAGGGTGTTTTGGGAGGGCACAAAGCAGGTGTTTCAGCTTTGATCCCTTAAAAACTCAAAAAGT
The DNA here is from genome assembly GCA_013400235.1 of Oriolus oriolus. Taxonomy (NCBI): domain Eukaryota; kingdom Metazoa; phylum Chordata; class Aves; order Passeriformes; family Corvidae; genus Oriolus; species Oriolus oriolus. The sequence continues at coordinate 843,280 of VXBT01009025.1, forward strand.
TTAATGTTCTACGTGCTTCCTCTGAGCATTTCCCCTCTGTGGTGCCAGCACTAATACCCCATCATATTCTTGGCCCCATCTCCTTGCACCCCACAGTTGCAGATGTACATTTTCCCTGCAGCAGCTGCAGGGTCAGTTTGCTTTGTTTGGTTTTTAATTCTCCTCCCTGAAATAAAACTTTTTCCTTCCTCTGAGCAGCTCTCCCGGGGCCTTTTAAGAGCTGGATTTGGGGTCAGATGCTGGTGACCTGTGACTATGGGCAGAGCATGCAGAGCCCCAGCACCATCCCCTGCCAAGGGTCCCCAGCACCACGTGCATGAGGATCACGGGATGGGTGAGATGGGAAGGGACGAGGTGCATCCCAAGGCTGTGGGCAGCAAAAAAAAAGCCCCTAAGCGCTGCTTAGCAGGGCTCGTTCCCAACGAGGTCAGGCACCTTCCGCAGCACCAAAACCCTGCCCCGGGCATGCGACACAGGCGTTGCTGTGCTTTTCCCTCCCAGTTTGCTCCAGGGCTGCCTGCAGGGTAGCATTCCGGCGGATTTCTGCTCCGAGGGGTCCCACTCGGCAGTCGGTCCCGGGATTAAGCGGGTAAATCCCCGGGCACAATCCACAATCCACAATCCCCGGGCAGCCTGCACAAGCTGGCACGCCTGTGCCCCGCTCCGCCCGGGGCACCCGCGCATCAATGGCAGCACTGACAGCGTCCTCCGGCGCGTACAAGAACCGCCTGTGCCCTGCCTGTGATGTCATGGGCACAAGTGTCCTGCCACCGCCCGCCGCCCGCCCGGGGGACACTGCACAGCGATGCGCAGCTCGCACAACAGAGCCGCGTTCAAGGCTACGCCGTGTGAAAGGCTCGGGCTGCTGCCCATCCCTGGGCCGGGCAGGCAAAGGGTCCCTGCGGAGCACAGCCAGCCTCCCTCTGGCTCCTTCGAAATGCTCCAGCTTCCCGCGTGGGCGAGGGGAGAGGTGGGAGCTGCAGCATCCCTGCCCATGGCTGTGTGGCTCAGTTTGGTTTCTGCAGCTGAAGCAGATCAAGGACAGTCCCGGATGCACGAGGCTTGACTGACAGCCTTGTTTTCCCGTTATACATCACCCCAAAAAGCTGGGTTGCTCAGACCCTTCTCCTCCTGCCTCTCTGCTGGGGCTCTCCCCTCACCCACGTCTGAACAGCAGCTATTCCTCTTTTCCTTCTCTCGGCTTACACAAATTGTTTGAACTGAGTTAACATCTCTGGGAACAGATGGGATTTTGTATCAGTGCAATTAAATTGCTACAGCCTCTGGTAAGGACAGAGTCAGATCTTGATCTTACACAGTTTTAATCAGAGCAATGACCCCAGATAGGACTCCTGCTTCAGTTGAGAGCACTTTCAGCAACACGACGTCTCAACTTCACAGTGCTCGGGGTCATCTCCACCACTTCAGGGGCTTTCTAATTCTTCCCAATATAAAAAATCCCACAAGTGGCTACCACAGGTACAAGCAGCTACTGGGAACACTGAAAGAGCCAAAGGATAAGATAATGGACAGTCCCATGCAGGAAGATTACTCATAGTTTAAATATTCTTCATTTAATGCCTCAGCAGAGCAGAATTTTTCATCCTGAACTGCTACTAAAAAAAAAATCTTCAAAATCATTGGCACACCCCTGTCATGGAAAAACCGGCTATGGAAACACACAGGAAGGAAGGGAAAAAAAGAAGTCAGAGGTTGTAGGTACTCTGTTATTTATTGTACAGTATTTCACTGAAAGTACAAAGGCATCATCAGTACTCACCAGAATTGTATTGTAACAGGTACATTATACTGCGTGTTAAAATGTGCTGCTTTAACGAGGCAAGACGGAACACAAACTTAGAGGAAGAAAGAAAGGAGTTTAAAAAAATGTAAAAATACATTTTTTAGTAACTGATCTGTACAAAAGAAAAAAAAGATAAACTAAACCAGAGGGCAGGGATTAGAGCCCCCAAAGTCATTTATAACTATTTTAAAAGGCACTGTTATCTACCATGTCATTAGGACCTTTGGGTTCGGTTTCCTTCATACTGATGACTGTGGGGGTGGGGGAAATACTGTTACTAAAATGATCAGACTGATAAAAAAGTATTTACAGAGAAAGGCAGAAAAATCCCCTCCTCTTGTTCCAAAAGAGAAACATTTGCCCGGTGGGAGAGGACAGCCTTCCTCCCTATCATCCCTCCCCAGCCGTGCCAGAGCCGCGACCTTGAGCGGGGGAAATCAAACAGTGAGGAGGGGGGAGAAGCTGTCAGAGTCCTCCTAACAATGGGAAAGTGTCTCTCATTTCTGTTTTATTGCTTTAAACTCTCCTGTAACCAGGGGAGCTAGAAGATAAACCAAAATCCCTAAAACCCACACGACAGCCCCAAACCATCCTGGCTGCAAGAGGATGGGGCAGATGGTCGGGACAAAACGGGGAGGACCAAGAGGTAGGGCTGGCTGGAGCTGTCTTTCTAGAGAAAGGAGGGGAAGAGACGGGGAGAATAATGCTTCAAACTACCAGACATTTGTGCTGCTTTTCTAAATCTCCCCCTGGGAGCCTGACAGCCGCGCGTGTCAGCAGAAGCAAACCCAGGGCACACGAACCCACCAGCCGAAGCATCCGACGGCAGCCGTGGGGCGTCCGCGGGGCGTCTACACGTGAGCGCTCTTGGCGTGGGTGGGCGAGCTGGATCCCGAGCCGTAGTAGAAGCGGTTCTCGCCGAAGGTCTGCGCGTCTCCCGAGCAGCACACGATGACGCAGCCGCCGAAGAGGCAGAGGGCAGAGCCGATCCAGCCCGTGTACAGCGAGTAGCCGAAGCTCATGATGGTGGTCTCGCGGTGGGCGCACACCGGGAACCAGATGGTCGCCACCACGCCGCACATGGCTGGGGACAGAGGGGAAGGACGGCGTCAGGGTTCCGAACTGGAGGGGACTCCAGCGCGTAACCCCGCCACGGGACACGCGGCACGCAGCCGGGGACAGAGAGGAAACTCATCCCTCCTCCCTTCCAGTCCCGTGGTGGGACCCAGAAGCAGCGGCATCAGGGCTGGGTCCAAGAGATCTCCAAGCAGGAGGCAACACGGGAGCCTCAGGAGAGAGGGAGAGAGAACAGCCATCTCTCTCAGGCACCAACAGGAAGGAAAAACAACTGCTGCCTGACACAATCTGATATATTTATTAAAAAGGAAACAGATTTGTTCCCTAGACGAATCTTTAAGAGGGAAAAATGGGAGTCATCCCTGAAACAGATGTGCTGGAGAGCTGCAGAATTAGGAACAGATTAGATGTGATGCAAGGCCATGAAAACCATATAGATCAGTGGCAGAATAAAATCTATGGACCAGAGTGAGCTGGTTTAAATCCCTATTTCCACATGGACTCACGTGCTGTGTCCTCAGCCCGTGTCAATCCTCATCGTTGCTGTGGCTCTACTGAGTGGTCACATAATCATCACCAAAATGCCCCAACACTCTAAGGCGGAGTAGGGTTTATGAAACACAAGCAGAAAATGAGCAGGGACAAAATAAGCAGCAGTTAGGCATTACTGGAGATTTTTTATGGAAAAGGAAATGTCTCACAACTCCGGAAAACAGATTCCACTTCCCCATGGAACATTTCTGTCAAGTGATGGGGACAAACCCAGCAAGGCTCTCCAGACAATTACTGAACTGAATAAAAATGGGAACTGAAGAGTCTGCAGAAGCAAAACCGGGATCCTGCCCAGAGAATGCAGCGGGTCAAGAAATGACTGCAGGCTTCACATTTTACTTGAAATTCCATAGGGTTTTTTTCCACAAAAAGCAGGAAGGCAGCTGCAGTGGTGCTGTGAGGTGACATGTGAGGGAGACAGTCCCCACAGAGTCCCCACACGCACCGAGGGCAACGGGAGTTGATGGTGTTAATCACCTCCCAGGAGCAGGTCCTAAAACAATACTCCTTGATGGCCTGTACATCTGAGAAGAATTAATCTGTCAATATTTACTTGCCTCTGGGACAAGCTGTGCAGGACTCCATCCTTGTGGCTATCAGAGAATCAGAGCAAAACAATAACAGGACCGTGGCAGCGTTACAGATTTCCACCGACCGTGTTAAAAGGTATCTGGAGGCAGTGTCAGAAAGTTAAGGTTGCAAGAGGGAAAAAGAAAAGGGTGAGATTAAAAATAAAATTGTTTAGTTAAAGCAGAGAACAAACCGTAGCTTCTGGCTGGTGCAGCAAAAAACCCATCCCCAAAGCTGCAGTTATTGTGTGAGAAAATATTTTCTTATGGAAAAGAGAAGAACATTTGAAGGATGCTTATAACGCCAGAAATAATTTTGGGCCTCCTCAAAGGAAGGGCCCCGCAGCTTTGGAAGGAATTTTGGAGAAGGCAGGGCGGGGAGAAGAGCGTTTCTCCTGCGTGCGGAGTGGTCCTGCAAACAGCTCATGAACCTCCAACGCTTTAAAACAAAAATGTATCAGTTGGGAATCCACAAAGCATTCTAATGGGCTCTGGGAACAAAGCTGCTTTGTTGTCCGAAAAAACACAATCATCTTTTCTTTCCCTGTCACCAGTAAATACATATATATTTTTGTCTATAGACTATAAGAGCCTTATCTCTCCAGACCCTCCCCCACAAGACAGGACCGAAGCAAACACTTGCACTGGGGTGAGAAGAGCTCTCAGGGATGCTCACACAATGGCATCTCTTGTGCACGTGGCTCCACTACATGTAAAACCACCTTATTTTAATGCTGACAATACCAGAAAGCTGTGAAACACAAGCCAAGGGCTTTGCATGGGTTCACTTGACCTCTCTGTCCTCAGAGGCCACCAGCTGCTGTCAGTCACCAGTGACCCTGTTGCTGAGCAAGAGGAATGCCCTGGAACAGGACTGGGTTTCATCGCTCTGCACAGATTAGGTTGGGCTGTAAATCCTCCAAGGGGATGGGAAAAGGACAGTCAGCAACTGCAATAATCTCTCTGTGGGCTCAGACTCTGTTCTGGTTGTACCACAGGGAAAGGCTGAAAAAAATGATGATTTGCCAAGAAACCCAAAGAGATTGGAAAAGGAGTTTTAGGGCAAGTTTCAGGTTCTGAAATGGCTGCCTACATGGAAAAGCAGTGTGGATAGAAGTTGTTATCCCTGCTCTTGTGCTAATGTCAAGAGACCCTTTGCCTCTTTCTAAACAAGAAATCTTCAGACAGTAGAGCTGCTGTAGCCAATACAGACTAGCAGAAAAATAAAATAAGGTCTGCAAAGAGAAGGAATATTTTCTATTAGAGCAACCGAGTTAGTCAGAAAAACAGGCCTGTTTTGGAGCACATATGTATGGAAATCTTGCCTGCTTTTTGCAGCTGGAGTAGGCAATCTTGTAAAAAATCATCTCAGCGCTGCATGGCATGAATGTCCCTGCTCCATCAGATCGCTGTGAATCCACAGGGATACATCCCAGATCCCAGTGTTTCCAAGTCCTTGTAAACTGTGGATTTGCAGTAGCTCAGTCTGCTGAGCTGAAACTTCTAATACTCAACATTAGAGACGTATTTGAGTCAGATGGATGTGCACAGAGACAAGAAGTACAGAAGGTTCTTGGGGAGCTGGGGGAGAGGGAACAGGATTACTCTAACTCAGGGGACAGTGAGTCCCTGCCAAATTTCTTAACAGTAAGTTAAAGGCTTTCTGCAGAAGAAAGAATACTTTTCTTTCACATCTAAATTTAACTATTCCGAATTGCTGACTCAAAGTCACACGGATTTCTCTTTCAAAGCTTTTAGTTGAAAAAAATAGATACCCTATTTTTTTTTCTATGTTCAAGGCAATCTTTTTATCTTGATATCTATGGTTTTACAAGCAAATCTCGTGCAGTCTTCAGAAAAACTCATTAACGTCTTTTGTTTAGTATACAATGGTTTACTTTGTAGTAGCAATTCCTACTAACATGTATTTCATCTATTTTCCAGTGTCCAAATCCCTCTCCTCCATTGGGAAAATGCCCCCTTGGTTACCAGCAAGGGGTCCTCCAAATTAGTATCAACAATAGGGGCTGGGCCAGGTTTTTTCCATCAACACCTACGTGTGAAATGTTTTCGCACCAGCTCAGAGCAAACCTCTGCTGACGGTTGTTTTCGGCCATAAATCAATTCTCTTGGTCAGATAGGATCAAGCAAAGCCATAAACACATCAGCAGCAGGATAGCAGGGCATGCACACAGGTTGCACTCTGGCAGCCTGTGATTATCAGTGGACAGAAAAATCAATGGAATATCTGAGCCCATTGTTTTCCTGGCAAGTTTTCAACTTTTTTTATATATAAATTTTTTTTGGCTCCGTGCTGTGTTTCAATCCCTGTTTTCCCTTATACCAAATTTCAGTGACAAACTGCGGTCCCTTCCCTGAGCAGCAAGTGCAGTTTGCCGTGGGGCCAGCTCCCCTGTTTGCATCCCCACTCCCTGTTTCTGCTGCATTAGGGAGTATTTTGGGGGCTGTTTTCTTTCAGCCAGAGCTCTGAATGTTGCTCTGCCCTAAGAGCAAAAGTCTGGAGGCTGTGATGTTGTGGAAACCATGAGTGAGAGTTCAGTGGCCAGGGGGTGAATAAAAACAGTCCAGGGCATGTTACTTCTAGAATATAATGGATTTTAAATCAGTATTATATCTTTCAGGGCCTGATCCATGCATGTTAAATGCTCTGGAATGGTGACACCTCATCTTGCAACTAACAGATCATTAATCAGCTTAAATAATGTCAAAGTCCTAAACTATGTACATTATTCTTCTTCCAAAGGGATAGACTGTCTTGCTGATCAGCCTGGAAAAAAAATGGGCTTTGTGAATGTAAATGTGGGTTGGTTTGCTCTTTCTTTTTTTTTTTAAAAAGCAACCTAGGAGCAAAAGAAGCTTATTTATTCTTCATTTGTGATCTGACAAAAAGAGCATTATTGCAATTGTGACTAAAACATTGTGACCAGGCTGCTGATCCCAGCCCAGATCATTCAGGACATCAGCAACACAATTAAATCACTTCACCTGTGGATGCTTCAGAGCTCACAGGGATGAAAATCAGTAAGGTTTGGTCCAAATCTGACCCAAAGAGCATTTGTCTGCCAATGTCTCCATGATACAAATGTGAGAGATGTGATCTCTCACATTTCCTTTCCTCGCAGGATCTACCTAATGGGAGAACTGTGTTCTGAGGCAGAAGGGAGCCTGGCTTACGGAGCACCACAACTCTCCATCATCCCATCGCATCTGTTCTCCTCCCTGGTGTCCTGCTGCAGCATGACTGGGATGGGATAGTGGCACACCAGCCCCCAAACCCTGGTGAGACACTGCAGCATACGGGGTTTCACTTGTTCTAATACAGCAGGACCCAGCCCTGTCACTGCAATTTGTCACATGTGCCCTGGTCCTGTCATCCTCTTGCTCTTTGGGATTTTTAGGGACAATCCTCCTGCCTCCACGTCTGCAGCCATGCAAGCAGGGCTGACCTGCAGCGTGGTTCTCCTCAACTGGAACCAAAAACTCATGGCTTTTGTGGCAAAGTGCAGCTCTGCTGGGCCTCCCTGTCCTGGGCAGGGCAAATCCAACAGAGCAGACTCCTCCGGCATGAGAATTTCGTTCACAGGCAGAAACCCCCTCCACTTTTTCTTCCACTTTTCCAAGCCCAAATGTGTGACTCAAGGCTCCAGGGCAGGGATGAAGGTCACATTCCAACATGACTGTTCATGATTGGGATATCCTAGACAGGCCCTGTAAAGCTGATGTTAGAATTTCCAGCTGTGCTCTTAAACTCCCCAGGCACCAATAGGGCCCCTTGGACTCAATCCCTTAGATTTGGGATGCATGGACTTGTACTAACCACAAGGTGACGGAGGAGGGATCACTTGCATGGAAGGAGCATCCAGAGGACAGCCCTTCCGAGTGTGCAGCTATATTCGGTGCCCACTTGAAAAAAAAGAAGAAGAAGAAGAAAGAAGACGGGCATGATGTCAGTGCTGGCCGCCAGCAAGCAGCAGAGCCACACAAAGAGGCCACTTTGCCTCTCCCCTCCTCCTCTGCCACAGACGGGTGAAAACAAGGCCCTGCAGGCTGTTGCTGAGATGACGAGGCCTCAAGAACATGCAGGTGTTGCATGGGGGACAATGAGCTCCACAGTCTGTGCTGCTCAAAACAATCTCCTCCACAAGCACCGAGGACGGGAAGAAATTCCCAGGGGAGCTTGGAGGCCGAGGGCGATGCTGGCCGGAGGAGGTTGGGAGGCACAGGGGACATGCCAGCCCTCTTCCCATGCCCGTGCCACCTCCATGCTCCTTCCCCTACGGTGGCCACAGGACCAGTCCTGCTCTGTAAGGGCTTCCCTTCCCACATGCCTCAGCTTACTTTCCCTGGATGCCCAAGGAAAATTTGGAGTCTGTCCATTCCCTGTAAGTAGCTTGGAAGTTGAGAGCCTTTTCCAAAAATCACTCCCACAGTGAACCAGCACAACCAGTGCCTGCAGGCACTGCCTGTGTGCGATGGCCTTCCCTGAGAAGCCATGCCCAAGGACTCCACAAGGCAGAGACAGAGGGATCCACAGCCCTCCCCCGAACCCTGCTCCACTCCCTGCCTCCTGTCCTTGTCCTCCCACTCCTGTCCCTGCCTTTTGTCCACCCACAGGCTGCAGCAATGATGGAGAGCTCGGGGGCCAGCCCAGCCTGCACAAATCCTTCCAGGAGAACACGCTCATGCAGCCTGCACTGTCCCGGAGCAGGGGATGAGCTCCAGCCCTCCACACGCGGCGAGTGCCTTACCCAGGAGGATGATGAGGATCCCTCCCAGCTGGGAACGCCGGTACTTGGCCGCCCCAGGCTCATGGCCCATGCGGATGCAGGGCAGGACTGTTATCAGCAGGAAGATAGCGGGGAGGCCCAGGACGGAGGCGGCGATCATCAGCGCTCGACATGCTTGGACATACCCTGTGGGCAAGGCAAGGGATCAGGAGTTTATTGTCTGGAGCAAGAAGAGGAGATTTTGGACAGAAGCTCCTGTTTGATTAGAACCCAAGACTTGCAGGGAGTATGGGAAATGGGTTCATCCCTGTGTAAACATTAAATCTTCACCAGGCATAAGGCGGTGAGGCTGCAGTGCAGTGGGGAGTGCGTGAACACCAGGCGTGCAGACTCATGGTTTTCCAACAAACAAACAAACAAACAGCACTGCCTGGAAAACACAAGCTCTTCCCAGAGAGACACTGGGAAATCATGGAGCTGGAAAATACGGGAGGGGAAAGTGGGAGAAAACGACAGGAAGGAGTTTCCCTATATCTTTCCATAGCAAGAGTTTGATTAAAGAGCAAGAATTTAAAGTCTTCAAGAGGAAATAACAGGAGTTTGAAGCCTCAAAGACTCTCCCATCGTTCAGGGGGCTGAATAGTTGAAGACCCACTATGGACACTGCAGGTCCATGGGATGCTGCCAGCAGCTGTCCCAAGGCAATGAGCACTGCTGGCCTGGGAGGAGGAGGAGGAGGAGGAGGAGGAGAAGGGTCACTCCTCCCCCACAGCCACATCCCGGCGCTGCACCCCAGGAGCTCAGCCTGGCTGTGGGGTCTCAGGGGAGATCTGTGGCTTGAGCTGACCACTGGCACAGCCTTTCCTTAGGGAGAGGACTGCACCTTGCAGAACCTGCTGGAGCTGCCATAACCAAGGGCCACGTTACTCCTCAAGGATCCCCTGGCACTCCATCAGCTCCCGTTCCTGGCCCTGTGCACAAGGCAACAGGAAACAGCAGGGACATGGGGTTGTGGGGGTGCTGGGCCGGACCACGACATTTCTGCCACTCTGGGAGGGTCTATGTATCATAATATATGATCTAAAAAATATTTATATAGATTATGTATACCTAAATTTTATATGTGTTATGTGTAATGTATATATACCACACAAAAATTACATATAAATAAATTACACCTGGTCATTACTTGCATGCAGAAGAAAAAGGACAAATGTCAGATTTGCCCCAGTGCCTTGGTGACCTCCCCCAGTTTTCAGGACAGTCTCAGCACAGTGAGTGTGCTGGCTCTCTGTCCCCTCTTAATAACAAAATGAAGCTGCCAGAGGCAGACATGGAATTTCATAATCCCTCAATCAACACCAGCAAAGAGGGGCCTTGAGCACATCCCACTGACACACAGGTACAACACCAGGAATGAGGATTTTACTGTTCCTGGAAATGCAGGCACTGTGTGTATTGAATATTTCCTTGATTTTTTTCGAGAGGAATCTTAAAAAAAAGAATTACCTGAGGAGTTCAGGGCATAAAAGGAGACCGTAAACAAAGGAGATGGCTGTACCCAGTGTGGATTCTGTGCAATCAATCCCAAATAAATAAGAATACAAACAATTCATTTTAAAGACTCGACTCAGACAATGAAAGGCTTTAAATATTTTTCAGCTATTGGGCACACCAGGATAAATTTTCCCCTCACGTCAGGCTGTGGTTATCAAACAGACTAAAAGCAAAAACATCTTGGTTTGTGACTTGCTTCTGCTCTAGAGAAGCTTTGCTCTCTGCTGCTGCAAGACCCATTCACTTATTTATTAAGCTGCATTCACTAATGTTTCTTTGGGGCAAAACCTTCCTCTATCTCCTCTGCTCGATCAGATTTAACAACAGTAGCACTAAGAAAGGCAAACTTACTAAATAAATGTAAACACACACAGAGAAAGGGAGAATGAGAGATTCAACATTGCTAAGCACTGTGTGACACAGACCATGCTCTGTAACAGAGAGAAATTCAGGAATAATCTTTTTAACCTCTTATAAAATTATTTTCACAACAATTTAAACCAATAAATAAGGAAACATGAAAGAAAATGATGAGGAATTGTCATTTCTGCCCTGTCAGCTTTGAGAGAGGCACCTCTGACATGATAGACAAGTTGCAATCTAAAACACAGCAGAATAAAGTGCTACAGAGTGAACAGTGATTGAAACAGGCAAGATCACTAACAAAACTTACAGGGACCAGACCTCACAAGACTTTGGCAGGTTTAATTAGCTCAAAAGATTATTAATTAGCTCAAAAAACTAGTGCTGATTAAACACTGTGCTCAATTTTTGCTTTGCAGTAAACTAGATGAAAGTTACTATATCATTAAAAACATCAAGTTAAATATAGTTACATCTGTTTGCTGTGTAAAAGTTCTGTCTTGCCTCAGAACCTGTGGCTAGCACAAGACCATCAAGACTAATAATGATCTTCTGAAAGATTAAAAGCCATGGCAGCATTAATAATAGATGCTGAAAGATTCATTATGCTCCAAATCACTTTAAGGAATAAAACCTTAACATTTGTAATAGTTCACCATCCCCTTGAAATGCTCTATCACACCTCAGTGTGCTCTGTAAGTTTTGCAGTGCAGTCCAGAGACAAGATGTGAAAGGAGCAGTGAGCTTTTACTAAGAGCAATGATTAAACATTAACGGGATTTTAGTAGCCACAGAAAACACAAGACCTGAGTACGATTAAAACCAGGTGTAAATCAATGAGAATCATGTCGAGAGCTACCATTCACCTTCTTTAGTGCATTTAATAGATCATCTCCTGCGCTGATGAAGCCGAAGGAGCTCCACCGTCAAATCCTGCGGCAGCAGCACCTGCGCTGCTCAGGGCAAGGCTTCAGCCCTCACTCGGGGTGGGGAGGGGAGGGTGGGACACACGTACCTGGCAGTATGAGGATGTCCACGAGGGGCTTGCAGTGATAGAGACCTGTCGCCATGACACAGTCTGCCCACAGCCCCTTGGATCCCAGCTCATCCATTTTCCTGCAGGTGGTGATGGTGTAGCCGCACGTCACCACCCAGTCGTTGGTGGCCGTGGCCACAACCACCCCGATCCACCCTACAAAGCTGCAGACAAATCCAGCCAGGTGCAGGCAGGTGGCCACCATCTCTGTCCTTCGGTGGGGAGAGCTGGACAGGACAGTGCCCGCGGGGGGTCAGCGGAGCCGCACGGAGAGGTCCCGGCTGCTGGAGCAGGAGGGATGGGGTTTGGCAGGACGAGGTCCCTGGTCAGGCTCTGCCGCAAGCACTGGGCTGCCTCTGCCCAGCTCCCTCCCTGGGAGGGGTCAGAGCTGCCTCCAGCCCCATAACGCATGGGAGGAGCAAGTGGGGAGCCCCAACTTCTGCCAGAGCATCCGGAGCGTCCGAGGGGAAGGAAGGCGTGGAGAGGAGGAGATGCACAATCACACCCAACTGTGCTTGAAAAACAAACCAGAGGGGTTTATTCAAATGCAAACAGCCTGACTATTCGAAATTTAACATCGAGGGAGAAAAATTAAGGCAGTGTTTGTGAGCTGAACTTTAATAGTCACACTGGTACCTCCTCATGTAAAGGGGAGAAATGTGCTGGACAGAGTTACTCATGAGGTGGAATTGATCACCTCATCAAAGCCATCAGCACAGCTGCAGTAAGGGGACAAAATCAGTCTTGGGTCTTTTCCCGGTGTTTTCAGTAACTGTAAAAATATAAAAGACCTATTGCTGCATTCTCTGCTGTGCCTGGGCTTTCAGAAATATTAACTAACACTCACCGAGTCTTAAATACCTGTTTAACAGCACCTCAGTCCCACTTTTGAATGCTCAAAATAAAATGAGCAGCTGTTAACTCAGACTCTTAGTCTGAATAAATTTACTGTATGAATTTTAGTACATTTGGTAAAGCGGGAGCAGCCCTCTTCAAAATGCCAGAGGTGGAGAAACTTCACATCCTCCTGTTCTGCATCAGGAGAAACAGGCAGGCTGAGTATTTTCCTAACTTCGCTCTGTATTTTCACAACACATATGCACGTTCTCGCGTGCCAGCACATCCCTGAGGATATTCCATGGCTGTGTGTCCTCCTCCAGCGCTGCTGGTTTTGCAAAGGGAAGGTTTGGAACGAGGCGGATGCCACATGCCTGGAGAGACCACTAGTGGAGAGCTGTCTGCGGTGCACGGGCAGGGAAAAGGGACAAGAAAGTGACACAAAAATGAATTTCATTCACTCCTAGAGCTGTCAGGGAGAAAGAAATACTGGAAACTCCACTCTGAGTTTAAAATGCCAGGAATTAGATATATCTTGCTCCTCATCCAAGGGTATTTTTTCCCATTCTTTAACAAATAAAGGGAAAAACACTAACAAGAGCATCCTAAGCTTCCTTTATCACCTGCTCCTTAGATCCAAAATTCAAGGACATGAGGTCACAGTTTTCTGTCAAAGCTTCACCTGAACACTGGAGTACCACCAAAATAGTTGAAAACTATTTTTAAAGAGAAGCTTTTATAATAACCAATAAATTTAATAGTTGTTTTCACGTTTGTTTTATATTGTTGGTTACTCCTCGAGTTTTTTCTATACCTGGTTTATGGTATTTCTGTGAAGCCAAGCTGCCAGCTGGCCTTCCATGAAATTTCCTGAGGTGTTTCCACCTTCCTGCACAGCTTATCCTCCTGCTGCACCCATCTCAGGTGGAACACGCTGTTACTGACATCTAACCACCGCTTTTATGTTGTCTAGGGTTCAATTTTAGATGGATTTAATCTTCCCCTAAAAATATATTCCTGCTTATTTATTATTCAGGAGATAAACTTGTTATCTCTTGGGTGAAACTAGTGTTGTTCCATTTCTTGGACTGAGCAATTACATTGGACAGATCACATGTCACCTTCTGAATTCAAAAGATGACGAATTTCATCTCAAAGGTGAGGTTTGGAATCATTTTCCACAGTGATAGTGCAGGCACACCCTAATGCACAGTGTATTTTTTAAATGCTGTAAGGTATTCATTGGCATATACATCCTCCTGTAATTCAGTCTCCTACATTTTTGGTTTCCTTAACCACAAAAGCTTCATGTTTTCCTTAACAAATGTTTTTATCAAGGAGTGTGCAGGAGCAAGGAGTAAATTTGACACTTTGGTAACCAGCACTATTCAACAGAACTCAAGCTGGTGCCCACAGGGCACAGTGTGAATTATTTCAAAAATGTCAATAGAGACAGGAGACATTTACTGTTTTGTCAGTGTTATAAATCACACCCCAACAGTTAAGTGAATGTAAGTTCGTCTGAGACAAGCGGACAATGATTTACATGATCAATAAAATAAGGAATGACTTGCCAGCGATATGCCAAATAAACTGATACACTTAGGGCAATAGTCCTAAAAGCTGCCTTTTAAAAAGCAAGTGCTGCACAGGCATTCATTCCAGCAACAGTGTGAGCTCCTTAAAAATCAATCTTCTTACCCTTCACTCACAGAGTTTTCCCTTGATCCGCATTGTTCTCTCTGACAAAAGACAGGCGTTGCAATTAGTCATAGCTACCCAAGCTATCAACACCCCATGGCTTTCTCATCCAAATGACTCACCTTGAACTTTTTCTTTACATTTTCAGCCTGATGGTTTCTTCCCTGTTTGGAAATACAGCAGTATAAAAAAGCAGGATGGGATGCAGAAATAAACAAGTTTAAGTGGTACAGTCAGTTCTTAATTTTGTTCTATACTGAAGGCTGAGCTCATCATTGTCATTTTCATCTTTATGCTGGTTCATACCGCTCCTTTCTCTATCTGTAAAATACAGGCAAGCACATGGTAGCATTCAGGGTTTGCAATTATCTGAAATACCATCAGGATTTCCTGTATGGGAGAGCAGTTCCTTCATACAATGACAAAGCATTTTTGCACTGATTTGAGGGGAAGAAAAAATAGCAAAATGAGTGTATATGCATGTGTTTTCTTACCTGTCAAGAAAAACCTCTCAATATGAATAAAATCCCCCAGAAAATCTACGAAATATAATTAGTAGCAAGAGTTATATTTTACTAAAATATAGGGGAGGTTAAGTGACCAACAGAATGTAGGTTATTGTTTTAAGTGATGGAAACTCAGTGTAAATTAATTTTTGTGGAAGAACATGCAGTTTAGAGGAACTGCTCCCTCTTTTCTCCTCCATTGTTCCTTCCCTCTCCTACTCTGATTCTTCTTTTTAAGCTCCCTGATGCTACACACAAATGTTAAGGTAATGTAACCACTAAAAACTAAGAAGTCCTGAGAGTCACTCGCCATCAGCAGTAACTATTTTTTCAGCAAATACAGTAAAATTCTCATTTCTGATTTTAATTTTTATAAATCTCAGCGTTTTATCTGGCAATGTGTGTTTTCAATCTCATTTATTACTGAGTTATGGAAGAGAGCTGTGAACAACTCACACATTGCTTGAGCAGTCAAGTAGCAACAAAGCTGGGCACCAGAGAACTTGCCAAGTATGCAAAGAGTTCTATTTTCAGGTATAAACACCCAATTTATGCCAAGATACATAGAAAGCTTGGTGCCAATACCTTCACAGAATCATAAGAGCTTTAGAAAGTGGATCCATGCAGAGGGAAGGCTTTGATCTTGTAGATTTTGCTTAAAATACCCTTTAGAGAACTGGGGACCTGCTGCAGGCTGTGGGAGCTCTGCTAACAAATTTCAGTGTAATCAGATTTTAATTTACTGTAATCAAAGCAAGGAAGGCTCTGTCCTCTTCAGAAAAGCACCTGTTAAAGAAGAGTTAAACACCTTCAAAGAGCCAAGTGGAGAAGTCAGTGTCCAAAAATACGAGAGAGACAAAGTGTTCTGACATTACAGTTCTTTATTTGTTTTTGAATCCACGATCTATACAGGTATTTACAAGGCATGGAAATGGATAACAGCACAAAATACAATTGAGGTATAAGCTAAGAGCACAGTATGTCATGTTTCAATAAATATAATTCAAAATTTGTAAACTAAGTGACCAGATAGATGCATCTTGTTTACTAAAACCATATAAAATATCTGTTAAATCTCACGTGAGGTAGAGGACAGTTTTGTGTGTCATGTAATGCAACCACAGCAACACTGACAGTAAGGACTGTACATCATTGGCAAAGTATTAAGAATTGTTGAATGCACTGATCATTTCTCACAGGCTTTTCCTATGGTTTCAGAGGAGTCATTCAACCTGTTGCCTTGAGCTAACACGGACTCAGTTGTTTTGCAGCTACTTTCTGTCATTTGAGAGAATTATACTGGCATGTCAACAGCAATAAATACTTTAGAGAGTGAGGATGAAAACACAAAAAATGTTCTGTCAATCACAGAAAGCAACATGATGGCAACGAAATATTTCAGACCAACTTTTTTTATTATTTCCTAGAATTCGTTTAAATACAGTACAGCTGTGCTTTCCTTTAAGTGAGGTATCTCTTAGAAGAAAAAAAATTCAATTGATATCGTTACACTTAATTAATTTTCAAATAGCAAAATTTTATACCGTGTTTGCTGTGCTTGATGAAGTGCTTAGAACTCGTTTTTCAAGCATTTTCTAACTGAACCACTAACCCTGAAAAGAACAATTTGCTAAGTAATGGAGACACACTATAAAATCATCGTGCAATTTGTAAGCAATAACTGCTTTCACAAAAGCTAAAAAATGACTGTATTTTTTAAATAGATATATGCAGCAAATAGAAAATTCTACAAGCTTTCTGTAAAGAAAACCAATGAACACTCACACTACAAACATAATGAGCAAAAAGAAAATTGGAATTTGCAGCTTTCTGCTGCTTACTATCAATGGCTTAAATAAAATTACAGGAATATTGCAAGCACAGATTAATAGGTAGGAGAAATTACGTCTTTTGTCGACTTCACCATGTTATAGAAAACTCTGTGTGGATTAATTACACGAATTAAGTGCAGAAAAAATACAAAGTTGTTATCTTTACTGACAATCAAAATATATACTCTACAAACAAGTGAATTCTAGGAAGCTGACCATGACAGCATTTCAAGGCCAACTTCCCAACTAATGCTAGGAAAGGTTTCCAAAAATTTCATAACACATTCTAGCTATCCCCTCCCCCAATACAAAACAAGAATGTATGAATAAAACATTGTGACTTCTAAAATATGGGCCAAGACATATTTTTTTCGGGCCACCAGTAGCTTTATGCTCCCACCCAACTTTTCCTACATCACTAATTGCATTATGCCTTTACTATGTACAGATGGTTTTACACCTAAGCTATCAATATATTAAATATAGAATAAAATTAGTTTAAGAATGTGAAACATAACTACATTCATCTAAATACTCAAACTGAACGATATGCTTTACAAAAACTAAAACACAGACTTAACTAAGTTTGGAGATTTAGATAAAAATCTCTTTCGTTGAGGGACACCTGGTTACACTATGAGTGAGGGTGTTTCCAGACTGCCAAAATTACAAGAGTTTTACCCTCTAAGCTCTTACATTTCATTGATTAAAGTATACAAAGCATGTTAAAGTTCTCTTTTAAAAAAGTATAGGAGCAGATTAGGTATTTACCTTGAATCGCGCTTATTCCAAAAGGTGCACTAGGCAACTTCCATCTTGGTGTACGTGCTTAATAAAGCAACTTTCAAATTATAGACAATTTTAGGACTTTGTTCTACAGGCTTCATGTCACAACTATCTGGGAAAATTACTTTTTGCCTGAAAAGATCAGCAAGCAATGACTAAGGCAAACCAAATAACAATACATAAAATGAGCAAGCTGTGACTAAAAGCAAAGACCTAATGACTGATTTAGTCTCTACCATTAAGTGTGCACTTAAGTGAGGGCCCTCAAGTGTGCATTCCAAGTTCTTATGTCAGGCTGTAAAATGAACTATTCGATAGAATTAGGATAAGGTAGTGAAAAAAAGGTCAACATATATTTGTTCTAGAACTTAAGAGCATTATTTACAATTTACTAAAAAACTATCTTTCAAAGACTGTGAGCACACAAAGGTCTATGGCACATTTATGTATACATTATTACTTAAAATCGGTATAAAATTAAGTCTACACGTATGAAAATTGTTTATGTTACGTCAAGAGCCTGAAAGTAGTATTTAAGAATTTTTAAGAGGATTACAATAATTCAAAACGCATTCTAACTTTAGATTAACTAAATGGACTATTTACAAAGCTACTTTTAAGGTCATTATAATAAATGTTCCATTAGCTTTATCAGCCAGATGTTCAAAAACATCTGCAATTGGAATTGGTAAAACTTCCTACAGCTGCTGGAGTTCTTGCAACAATGAAAATATTGGTACAAAGGATGGCCACCAGCAATTTGAGAGCCTCCAGCAGTGACCCAAGTGCTGGCTGAGGCACAGGAACCTGGGCTACACCAGCCCCCCACTGCCACTGCTGAACAACCGCTGGCCAAGGGAGACATCTGAGCAGAAGTCACAGAACACAGACAAGACCTGAACGGAAACAGAATATTCACTGTCCTACTAATACAACAATCCCAGGAGGATTCCAAACATCCAACAGCTAAGCTATAAATACTGTGGTGCATCAGTCACTGCAGCTGTGAGAACGAGCTGTGGCCCTACCCACAGCGACAGCCCGAGCCTGCCCCAAACACTGACACTGAGAAGCAACACAAACGGACTCTCCCTCCTTCAGCAGCACCCAGGTGGAACTTCCCCGTTTCCCAGCTCATCCCACACAGGATCTGCCAATCACACTGGACAACCTCAAGCTCTGTTTCCCAACCATCACACCTCCAGCAATATTCCTGCCTACTCTCCCTGTATCCACGGGTCCGGTGGCTGGATAACAAAATATTCACGGTGTTTTTAAAGCAAGTGGTGCACACACAACCAGAACCATTTAGTCAGCACCTTTCCCTCCAAACCAAGCTGCAAAGACAGGCCTCTTCCTTTTTAGTTTGGCTTTTTTTTTGGTTTTCTTTTTAAAGCAAAAATTTGGAGATGGGAGCTGAAGAAGAGAAAAATATAATCCAGGTCTTCTTTTCTGCCAGGGGGTGGAACTAGATGATCTTTAAGATCCCTTCCAACCCAAACCATTCTATGATTCTCAACACTGACAAAGAAAATTCTTTTATCTAATCTGCTTTGCTTGTCAGTGTAAATACAACACAGAGTTCATAAACAAAATTGTACAGTTATTAAAAAAAATCATCCTATGACTCTGTGATATTTAATTTACCACCTCATTTCTCATTCAATTTAAAGATACGTGCAATTTTATGTTTCTCTGTGATATTCAGTCTTGTTATACCACTAACAGAGAAACAAAAAAGAACAAGAGTTTTCAGTTTTACAAGTTAAGGGGAAAAAAATTTCAATGTAAGCTTCTACTAGTAGTTTCATTCAAAATTAACTGAATTATTACAAGAATATTAAACTTAAGTACCTCAAAACCAGAAACTTAAAGCACAAGCTAAAATTATGTAGTGAAATACTGGAATTACTAAAATATTCCTATCACTGACATGATCAGCTGACATCTGCCAGCTGTATCCAACTTTTTGGAGAGAAGTGCAAAGAAGTTTTTCTTCATCCAACTTTGTAGCCATGCATTTAACCCACTAGGAACCAGACTTCAGAAGTACTCGAACATTATATATATACATAAACCAGTAATTCTGTACAATTACACATTTCCCAACATTATAGCTTAACAAACATGCTGTATTTTCTTAATTCATGGTAACCCTACCACGCCATTCAAATACAGAGACTATCAAAATCATTTTTCAAAGTGCCATATCTCAGAATTTTACATTTTAAGCTATGATCACAATGTCAGTTAAGGCCTGTTCTATGTAATGAAAGAAAAACCCACAAGTTGGCAAGAAGGTCAAAGTGTGGAGGCTTAGGGCACTAAAGAATTAACACATATTCCTTAATAAATATTTTTTTTCTTGAAAGCATTAATATCTGAAAAACGGTTAAGTCAAGCTTTCAGTTTCTAGAGGGGAAAGCCCCACCTTTAAGCCTTCTATTAAGGTTTCTTTCATACGTACTATAGAGAAAAAAACAGAAGAGAATTTGTGAATTTTTAACTTCCCAAGATTCCATCGTAATTGCAAATTTTTTAATTCACAAAAAAAAAAATACCCTAATGTTTTCTTCTTCCAGCAGAGCAAGCAAGTGCTCTAACACTCCTTAGACTGATGAGTTGTTAAATAGACAATACTGAAAAGATCAGCTGACTTCACACAATGAAATTATGGGAAAAACTCATGCTGGTAAATCACTTCTGATGCTCGATCATCAATCAATTGTGGCAATTTTGAGCTCTGCCTTACAGACAAAAAGCTGCCTTTACTTTCCTCAGTTTGAGAACATTTAATTCTCACTGAAACCCAAACTATTTTAGACCTTGAAGAATTCAGGATGTTTTTTAATATCCTTTTACAACTGGATGTGCAATTGATAGCAAAATAAAGATACCCACATATATTTAACAGACAATGTTAAAAGGTGTAGAGTCCTTAAGACTGCATTAGAAATAGACAGAAACTGGTCACTCCAAATCAAGAGCTTCGTATTTTTCACTGTTTGAGAAAAACACCAGTACAAATCAATGCAGATTTTCATTGGTTAGGAAAATCTAAAAATGTCTGTCTATCTATATTTATTTATATCTATGTATATCTTCATCTGGACCTGTCTGGGAAACAGAAATCCACAGAGAACACTTTTTCTCAGCACACAAAAATTGTTCACAATCATTAAAACCAAAACACCCTGTTTGAAGGACGCAGCTGCGCTTCCTCTTCCAATTTCTATTTTCCTTTCCCATTTTTCGAAGATTTCAGGATCTGTAGCTTCAGTTCCTTTATCATCATCTCTAACTTTTCCCGGGCCTCTCGTTCCTGTCTCAGTTCATCCTGGAGCTCTTGTCTATCTGCCTCTGCATGATCCAACCTCTGCCTCAACTCTGCCAGCTGTGAAACAGGAGAGACAGAGTCAATTTTTGCAAACTTATTTAAAACATCAAGAGGTCACAGATGGCCTCTCTCCATGCATCCAAGTATTTCAGTCCATCAGAATTATGCAGTTATCAAGAATTATGCACTTACCTACTACAACATTAGCAAACAATGTCAATGTGCAAAGTCGCATGAACATCAGACTATAATTTAAAAAATGAGAAAATCTGATTTTTAAATGCATATAAGTTGTAGTTATATGAATTGTCACACTAGACTGCCAATAATACACAGAATCTGTTGAGAAGATTGTGATGAAGTCTGCATTGGATGTGTCACAAATCCTAGAATAAACTGCATTTTTTCACTTCCCAGGTTCATTTCTCTTACCTGACAAAATATTACTTATTTATTTCAAAGGCTGAATGCATTTCTAGAAGAAACAAAACTACCAACACTGTTTTCTGATACTCCTTAGTATAAATTAAACATTCAGAAAATCTTGAACGTAACCATCTGTGTGTGTGTGTTCAAATATAAACCTGAGTCCACACAAATGTTTTTGTGAAACATTTTGTGTTTAAACACGGAAATTAGGTATTCTTTTCCTCTTTGAAATACAGCAAGGTACAAACTTGCTAGAATGTCACCAAAATTATTTACAGTGACATCTGGAAACATCTTCTCAAGTATGGGAAAATTGCTTACTGCTTATAGCATACTATCAGCAGTTAAAACAGGGAGGAGACTGGACACCAGTTATCTTCTCTCCCATTGATTTATGGGGTCATTTCTTACTAAAAGACCTCACTCCATCTAACAAAATCCATCTACCTTTACAATGATAGGTATTTACCTGATGCACATCATCACTAAGCATCCATCTCTCTGAAAATTAGGAAGACAGCTCATGAGAATGCAAGAGCAGGAACATACAGGGTACTACTGCTACAGAATGGGTGAAGGAATGGCTGTGCTGATTTTAGAGAAACACCACATTTCATCTCCAATTCTCTAACCAGAAATACTTCAGCAGTTCTTAGGCAGCAACAGGCTCTTAATACAAGTCCTGACTGCACAAGTGCTGCAGTGAAGTGCTGCAGTGCAAGAGTGCCCACTGTCTGCATGCTGCAGCACGTCTCTGGCTGAGTTTTGATTTCCAGCTCTAAGGAAAGGCTCCAGCACTGGTTATTCTGCCCTGTGACTGACAGGGTGAAGCAACTATTTCAATAAGGAAGTCAAAGAGGGGGAGAAGACAGTGTGTATTCAGACAGGCCTAGAAAGGAGAGGAGACTTTTAGGCAAGTTGCAAATACTAAATTATTAATTCTGTTAAATGCACAAGGAGAGATCCTCCCAGTCCACAGCTCTCAGACAGAAAAGGCAGCCTGGGCAACTGCTTCAAGAACACATCAGATTTAGGCTTTTTTAAAATGCTGTATACACAGCTTGGGGAAGTTCCCTGTTCCCAAGACCTCTGTTTAACTCTGCTGCTTCTTGAAACCAGAATCGACGGCAAGATGTGATAAATGGAAAAAAAAAGGTTCAAATTACATGTTGTGAACAGATCTACCACAGAGGTAATAACACAGTAAACTTTCACACAAGGAATGCATTTAGTTTTCAAAGTCTAACTTCAAAAGAAACACACAACCAATCTCCTTGGGGAGCAATCCACAGTTTTCACCCTCCAAAGGAAGTAAGCTGCACAAGCCCTATAAAATGTGCTATACATGATCTCCATAAATTAGAACATGTTGTTACTTGCACTAATAGGGCTTGTACCAGATGTTTAGTAAATCAGGCCTCAGTCAGAGAGGATTATTTCTGGCAGCAAAGGCCAGGAATCAGTGGAGTGGGATGTCATGAAATTAAATTCAGGAGAAGGATTTACGATGCGAGTCTCTGCCCTACTCACCAAAAATACCAAAACCTGTCTCTCAAGTACTGCCTGTTTCTCAGTTTGAGTCAGTAAGAACAGGAAATATACGCAGTTGTGAACAAAGGACCACAGAGCTTTACTGAGCTCAAGTTTTGGATTTTGTTCACTTTAAAAATGAGCCTGTTAAGACTAGTTTTCTGTGATATGGTGCAAAATAAAAAATTTCATCATAACTACAGCTGACTTTTAAAAGGGGCATTCCAAGGTTCCCTTTGGCAATAACTTTACTTTTTCCCATTGGAACAATCTCCAACATAAAGAAGCAATAGTAAAAGCTAAAAGGAAAGTGAGAGGAAGAAACAACTCCGTAGGCTTTGACATGAATCCAAGAGGCAAGAGTGAGAGACTAATATGATTTTCATTTCCAAGAAAACTCTTGGCCAAATGCTTTGGTAGAGCACAGAAGGGCCTCATCAGATAGTGCAGAAGGTTCCACGACCAAGGAACAGGAAGAGCAGCACGGTGTGCTGCTAATCTGACAAAAAGATGGCTCAGAGGTTTTGGTTGGTTTTTTTAACATAAAATAATGATAATATTTAAGTCTATATCACGGGCAAGCCCATATACATTAAAAATGGAATTTGTTTCACATGAGGATGTAACAGACCTCAAGTTTAAGTTTAATATTTCCTGTTATTCATCATTAACATCCTATGTTTCCCTAAGTTACATGCTACCTCAGTTTCAATCAAGGAACAGGGAAATAAATATTGCTGTCACTGACCTATTTTGGTATTTGTGGTGTCAGAACACACAGAGAAAATGAAACCTTAAGGTGGCTGAACAACAACTTCACGATTTCCTGTTACACTAAATATGTTTCGTTTGAAATAAACCTTCCCTTCTCACCTGTGCTGCATATTCAGCTTCTTTGTCTTTTTCCAAATTGGAGTCACAGCTACATTTTTGCTTCATCACTTGGTCCAGTTTCTTCTCCAAGTCTCTCTGCTCAAAATAAAATTCTTCCATTCTTTGTGCATGCTCTGCTTGCAAACATTCGAGTTCTTTTTGTAAATTCTGCTGCTCTTCAGTCAGTTCCTTCATAGCTTTAGAGTTGCTTAACATTTCCACTTCCTGTAAAGAAAGATCAAGATCACATACTCCTTTCTTCTAACACCAGAAAAGTAAAAAAACCTGAATTTAAAAGTGTATCTGGAACCAGTGAGGCAAAAAAGACCATTTGTAACTACCAGTAACAACAGCCTGATAATGGTATTTATCTACTTATCAGTGACAGCCTGGAATTCTGCAACATGCATCCAATTTATACAAAATTACTTATACTTCCAAGTACATGGAGCTTCCAAAAACAAATTTGCACTTCCAGCAGTGAACCTCAGGAAGCAGCAGCACTGATTCACTAAAATATACTTTGAAGATGCAAGGAGTGTAGCATCAGAAAATAAAATGAAGTGTTTGACTGCTTTGTCCACTGACATTTTGATATTTTTTAACGCGTAATTGTTTTAACTCACCTACAAGCTTTACTTCCAAGAGCAGAACAATTTTAAAGTAGCAGCTCTAGGGCCCTACCTGTGCTCCTAGATTCTGAGATTAACATTTAAATTAAAATAAAAGAAATTAAAATATCAGGTCTGTTCCATGAATGCAAGAAGCAAAGACAGTATTTAACTGAATTCAGAAAACAGAAATGTCACAAACGGACACCAGCCTCTAAAATCATCCATTATTAAAGAAAAGACTAAAAATAAGATCCCTAAAAGCAAGGCTTCACAAATGGGAATAGGAAGGGGGTGTTCTTTTTTATACAGGGCAGTGATAAGACCATTCCTAGAATACTGATATCTGCATCTTTAAAAACCTGAAAACTGAGAAATTTCAGAGGATACAGCAAAAGCAGGAGCTGCTGGGACTCACCAGCTGCAAACTGAAGAGACACCAATTATTAGTGGGCTCAAAACTCATGAGCATAAGGGATATTGAAGATTTGGATTTAAGCTGAGGGAAAAATGAGCTGTGAGCTTTGGTGTCTCTAAATGAATGCAACCTGTGATGATGTCTGTGGAGCCAGCAAGCTCACACCAGCTCCCTGCTGTCCAAGGGGAAATGCACTCAGACTGCCACTGTACCATTTGGAGCTGCTGTTTCCTCCGCAAAATCGTGTTTAGTTTTTCCTGCTGCTTGATGTAGGTTTTCATTACTTCTTCCATGATCTTTCCCTTGTCGTCCTCACAGCTGATGTCTTTCATGAGGGTGGGGGACAAGGTTCGTGCATCAGCACCTCCCTCACCACGGCCAGAGTCTCTGGTGATTTTGGAAGAAACACGCTCAGATTTTCCACCTCTCGCAGAACGAGTTGACACGGGAGGATCTACACAGAAAAGAACGGAGAACAATAATCACAGGAAGTTCAACTTCCAGAGTGAAAAAAATGCAAAGAAAACTGAGGTTACATAAAGGTGAAAAGAATTTTCGGAAATCTGAAGTGACATCACAAAATTCTAGCTCAGTGTTAAGCTTTCCAAAATTCTGTGGTATAAAAATCAAAGATTTTAACATTTTTTTCACTACTTACCTAAACGTTTATGTGGCTGCTCCACACCAGTTTTCAAGTCAATTTTTTCCTGTTCTTCAAGAGAAAGCTCAGGATAGGAGGCAGCTTTTTTGTGCTTTCCACTACTGAGCTTCTTCTCTGACTGCCCAGGTGAGGATTTATTAACTTCTGAAGCTTTTACTGTTGTTTTTGCAACATCCTTATATTGAGATGCAAGAGATACATTCGGGGCAACCACTTTATCACACATATAAAGGTAGTAACTGCAAGAGCAGAAGAGTAAAATTCATAGTGAAAGGTGAGACATAATAAATGATGGCTGGTTGAGAGCAGTAAGTTTAATTTAACATGAGTTCAAACTGTGAAAGCATCAATGAAAAATAAGCACGTCCTTTAAAAATATTTCCTATGCAAAAGGAAAGCCTAACAACCCACTTAATCCTTACTGAGTAGGTTTTCTAGATAAGGTTTTGAGGCTATCAATCAAACAAGTGGATTTTCCAAACATGGCTGATTAAAAAAAATTACAGAAAATCATACAAAGACTTCATTTAAATGCAAAGGGTGAAATTAGAATGCCACTGAATCCGGACTCTCCAGCATTTTCATAATCCTTATAGCATTAGCAACGGAGGATGGGGAAGTGCTCAGTGAAGTGGGAATGAGCACCTCACTTAAGTAGCAAAGGTGTGTTCTGACAGTCGTGGGGCATGTCTGAGACCTTCTTTCCCACGTACACTGAGCTGCCCATTTGGATTTTCACAGCTCCTGGACTCTTGGAGCATCCCTGTGTCCCACCCTAACCTCACCACTCAGCCTAGTACAGAGGGAAGAGAGCCCTAGATGTGTTCAGGTCAGTGCCAAGATCACCAGTGTCACTGGAGTTCAACTGCTGCCTTCAGCACTTCCCCTTCTCCTGGTTCTGATGGAAAGCACCAGCAGAAACAGAATAAGGGCCCATCACAGAAGTTCCTCCACTCCCTTGTTTGCATGGGAACCAGTGTGATGTGTGTGCACCAAAAAGGGTCTGCTCTGACCCAAATTCGGGACCTGTGTAACCACAAGGGGTGAGAGCAAGAGGAACATCAAGAAAAACTGTTTCCCTCGCTGATGCAGGTGACAAACTGGGTAAGAAGTCAAGGAAATGCACTCAGTTTCTAAAACCAGAAAACCAGTCCACAGACAATTGAGCTGCAGCCCTTGTTCCACTGTGGAAGAAAGCCTTCACACACCTCTTGGAAGTCTTTTCTGGAAAGAAATTAAGTTGTCCTCATGGTAAACAGGCCCTGTGCAGCTTTCCACATGCATACATTGCATTATAATATGAAAGATCAAAAATTACCTCTGTCATTTCTACTAAGAAAGGGGAAATTTTAATTATATTTCAATTGTATTGCCTGCTGAAGAACACCAACAGGTCACAGCTTGACTCCTATACCAAAAAAACACTCATAAGCAGTTTGTTACTGTTTACACCAAGAAATGCATAAAAATGTAGGGTTAAATCATTCCTGTGTGATACCTTAAGAGTTTCCTAACAGTTCAGGTTGAAAATCCATTTTTTTCAGTTTGAATTATCCCTAAATAGCCAAAAGTATTTCAATATTTGTCAGTGCTTATAGTTCTACATAGGAAACTCAGCTACCTGGGATGGAAAAAGGAAGGTGGTTGAGGATCAGTTTCTGCTTCTTGCTTTATAACTGGATACCACTGTGATAATTCCAGGTTCTGCTGTGGCTCTGCCTAAAAGAAAGAAAATAAATTGGTAATTGAAACATGGATACAGGTTATTTACAGTTTCATAAACACCCCTCACAGAAATGGCATTTACACCATTAATACAGACACAGCAGAGAAAGCAGGGTACTGGGAAACGGGGTGTCTTTGGCAAAGATGCAAGGTGAAAATTTTCGTTGATCTCAAATTTACCATTGTGAGCAAAAACAGCAATGAAATTAAAAGAAAATCTCTTTACAGACCTATCTAAAAGCTCTGCTGAGTTTCCAGAACTCTGCTAAACAAGCTTGGGAGAAACAGAAAGCAGGAACTAGGATTCCCAAAAGGTTGCAGGAGTCTTTTGTAATAATGTGTCTATATAAAGTAAGCATCTGCTAGATACTTTATTTCAAAATTACGTGGAACAATTTGCTGGTTTTCCAGGGCAGAACTTTCTTTAGTCATCACAAATTTTTACGACAGAAGCAGTCAAAGCTGCTCCCAGTAACATGACAATGCCATTCCGTTTGCAGTGGCAAACAAAATTAACTTAGGTGCACCAGAATATGTAATCTTAAAAACTTCTGTGTATTTTGCATTTGGAAAGCAATTCTTGTTATGTGTGTCTCAAGAAATATTTTTGAAATTGCTCTTTGCTTAAAATTCCTGGCGATACTTTGTGCTCCCCTCCAAAGTTGCTCTTAAGTTCAAGTTAAAGGTGTCTTATAATGTATTTACAATAGTCTCACAACTCAGAAATTCATTCATAATTTCACTGCATTAGAACGGCCTTGGGATGTGGGGTTTTGGGTAGGGTGTGGTCAGCTGACCCCACGCAGCTGCCAAGCACCCACAGAGCCATCCCCAGAGGATGGAAGGGACAAGAGCAAGAAAGCTCCTGGATAAAGCTGGTTTAAGAGGTGAAGGAAAGAGAAAAATATAAGTGAAGCAAAGGACATGGCTCAGTCCCTCCTTCAGACAACTGCCCAGCCAGCCTCCAAACAACCTCTACTTTGGATGTCAAACCTTCTTTCTCCTCCTCAAAAATCCCAGTTTTTATTGCAGTAGCCAGAACACTGGTGTGTCACCCAGTTTTAGCCACAAATCCAAAACACAGCGTCAAACAGGCTGCTACAAAAAGGTCAACACCATTCCAGCCAGACCCAGTACCCTGACAAGCTGCTCAATTAAAAACCAGCCTATAAAGCTAAAAAAGTTAAACAATCCTGTATTGAAACCTTCATGTAGTGTTCTAATATCTTCACAACTTCTTATGTGCTACATTATCAGAAAAGTTTGTATTTACACACCCTGGAATAAACTTTTAGAGAACTTCCTCGCTGGCAGTCGGAGATCCCCAGGGACACGGGTGGGACCTGTGCCATGGTCTGCTCAATCCAACACCACCCGACCCTGGCAGGGACCAAACCCCACCTACCCCACTCCAACCAAAGCTTCCAACTCACAAAACTCAGCTCTCACAATGAAACTGAAATTTAACTCCACCCCTACAGTTCCTCAAATCACTTCCAACGCAGACAGAAAGGGAGGGAGGGCACAAGGAAGAGAAGCTCTGAAGTTGTAAATTCATAAGAAGGCTTTAAATAACAAAGATTTGAATAATCTCTAGAAAAATGGCCTCATCCTGACACTTGTCAAGTTTTTTCTACTTACTCAGATCATTCTAATAATTTAAATAATCACAGATAATCTACTTATACTGCAGCTAGTATGCAGTGATCTGATTTTAGCTTCAGACCACATTTGTCTGTATTTTAGGACTCACATTTTAACATGCTTATATATTTACATGTGAAATTATCAGGTCATCTCTATTTTCAAATTACTAGGTCAGATTTTTGTTGGGTTTTTTTTACCTATTTCAAATGTAAACCGAATTTACTGTCTACCTATTACTGTGCATATTGCAAATGAATTTCATAGCATACAATCAAATTTTTACTTAGGAAAGAATATGAAATGTTACCATAAATAAACATGAAGTCTTTTTCTAACAGGATTCTATCCTCACCATGCAGGTAAATGAAACGTGGCATCTACTTCCAAATATATATATATGTGTATTTCAATATCCAACAATTTGTTTCTTTTAGATGCTCTTAAATAATTCCGTAAACACAAGTTGAATTGAATTATTTCCACTCAAACTGTTTAAAAGGTTTACATGAAAAATGCCTTATTTTTCTTCTAAGCTAGTTGGACAAAGCTGTTCTTTAAGGAAAAATACATAGGTAAGTAATGGTTTCGGTGTAATCATTATGCCAGTAGTTCTAGCAGAGACTGAATTTATAAAACTCTCAGAAGAAATGTTAACCCCCCACACCGTGAGCTTTCCCCCACGCACTGTGACCAGCTCAAGGAACCAGTCTGAAAACCAAGACAAAGTTTTAGTGCAGAGATGATGAGAAACTGTCGCAAAGTCAAAGGGAACAAGGATCTGTCAGCGCAGGAATCAGCAGAGACTCGGTGACAGCTGTTCCATGAAGAGCAGGTGGATGTTGCACTGCAGTCTAGAACTCCACAAGCAAGCAAGCAAGCACACAGCTTACAGCTCTCTTATTAGCATGAAGAACAGAAAGGAATTAATCTCAAGAGTACTTTGCTCTTAAAATATTGAAACAAAAGTGTATTTGCACTGTGAGGTGAATAAACTCAGAGTGAAATGCTAAGGAGAAAGACAAGGCACGGGATCTAGGATGCTCCGAAGAATATGGGACTTAAGTAATTAATTATTACTAGATGGGGAAAGACCTAGCAAGGGCAACTGTTCTTCCTGGGCCCTCCAAGATAACCACAAAGATGTGCCAGCACTTCTGAGGACTGACTCAGCAAAGGTGGTGAGGAGGTGACAGAACAGCAAATGGAACATCCTGCAAATAAATTCCCCTAGGAGCGTAAGGAAAGGGAATGCCTACGTGTTGCACCTGATACCTCTCCCACAACACAGAAATGAGGAAAAGAAGTTGTGGCTGCCCCATCCCTGGGGGTGTTCGAGGCTGGATGGAGCTGTGAGCAATCTGATCTAGTGGAAGGCGTTCCTGCCCAGGGCAGGGGGGTAGAATTAGGTGATTTTTAAGGTCCCTTCTAATCCAAACCATTCTGTAATTCCATGAAAAAACAACTGAGGCAGCCTAAGCTTCCCCAGGACAAGGAAAGGGAAACCGTACTCCAACACTGCCCTCTTAAACTCTTTTACTCTTTTGTACTTCCCAGATGAATATCCACAAGACACAAAAAAACCCCAAAACCTCCCCCATCACTGTATTTTGTTCAGGTTTTCACACCTTCTCACTCTTCACATGTTGCTTTGTAAGAAAGAACTACACAGGTCTGCAACGGAAGACTGCAGAAAGTTTCAGTATTTCATTTGCACCAGTCCAGTCCAAATTATTGCCACTCCTAATTTCAGCTGGGTTTTTTCATCTTTGCACATGAAACTGAAAGATCCCATTGTCTGAAATCTGCTGCTGTGGGAAGTGAAGCAGCATTTATAAGTGTGAATATGGAAGACTACTTCCACTGATGCATCCACCGTGCTGCAGTTCATTTCCTACACCACCATTGCAAGAATAAAAACTGACATGTCTTTATCAGTTGAAAAGCAAAGTCTCTTTGCTAGGAGACTGCATCTTCAAATAATTCAGCATGTGGAAGCATGCCATACTGCAGACTTCCATGGGAATCTGCTGTTAAAATCTCTTCCTGCAGACTGGCACCACTGTAACAATACCTGTTACTACAGTCAGCCTTCCTGCAACACCAACTTTTCAGAAATTTATGCTGAAAGGTGTCAGCTCATAGCACCCCTTTTTGGGCTCAACCATCTGCACTGCTCTTGCTGCTATTTTGAATTCTACCACAAAACATCCAACAGGCAACATGGATTTATCATCAAACCAGCAGCCATCAAACAGACACAGAAACACCAAATATACTGAAAAGAAACAGTCATGGTGCAGAAACCATTAAAAACCTCTTAAAGTTTAAATTATACCCCGAAATTGTGCTTTCTATGAATGGGAACATCTATGATATTAAAGTTTCTCTGCTGCTTGTCCTATTATTTAAAGTAGAAGCTCTCCAAGGGACAAATAAGCTCTGTATTTTGGAACCACAGCACAGACTTGCAGCAGTATTTTAGGAAAAAATAAGATGTCTATTATTAACTATTGTCAAGATACCGGCCTACAGCTCATTACTTGGGCTGCTTAAAACCCCCTCTTTTTGGCATATTTCACTGTACAAGTGGTTTAAACAGAAAGCTCTTGCTGAGCAAGCAGACTTTGGGCTTCTAAATAGCCATTTAGCAAAGCACCATTACCCTGCACACAAGTCATGAGATGGGTGGCCAGCAAGCCAGGTTGCCATCCAGCCCACATGTGCATGCTGGAGTACAAATAACAAATGAAGAATTCATTTGTAATACTTGATTTTCAAGCTCCTTTCTGCTTTGCTCAGCTGCTGCAGCACACACCGCATAAAACCTACTCAAAGGTCAAATGGGAGAATGAAAATTTCCCCAATAGCCTGAATTTTCCAGAGTCTGTATACCCTAGGACAGAACAAGAACCAACTGAGCCAAGCCAGCTTGAATGGTTACTTGCAGCCCAAAGAGGAAAGAAATTACCACCCCTTTTAATGAGAAATGTTATTTCCATGGTGAAGCTCTCTCACAAATTTAACTTAGGCTTGATGTGACAAGTATTCCCACTTAGAAAAGCCAAGTAACGCGCTTCTAAAACAAGTATTTACGTGTGAGCAGAAAGAGATCTGTGAGTTTTACAACACCAGGTGAACTTACTTTGGACCGTGTTCTTTTCTGATTTTTCTCACTGAATTTCTCCTTCATCTCCTCCAAGAGATGCTTCAACTCTCTCTCCTCTGATGTGCCCAGGTATTTTTGGTTAATGTGCAGGTAGCAGTGCCACTTGGCCGACTCAAACCCCCAGTGGCAGGTCCTCTTGTCTGGGGATCTGTGTGAATGCATCACGAAGGTCTGGGGCGAGAACATCCCATAGCATTCCAAGCACTGGATACACGGGTCATCCGGGGCAAGGTAGAACTGAGGTGCAAACAACCCCTGGCACTTGCCCAGGCATTCATGCTCTACTTCAAAGGCACTGCCAGTCTCTTTCAGCTGGGCCAAGGTGTTCTTACCAGGGAGGAAACTGCCACTTTGGGGAAAAGTGCGAGGGCGCAGTAAAGCATTGCATAGTCTCTGAGCATCTGTCAGCGTAATGAGCCCACAGGACGGAGCATTGAACGGAAGAATTCCCAAAACCTTCAGAATGTGAAGCTGGTCAGAAGTGCACCTTGAGCAGTAGATATAGAGTTCATCACACACCGTATTGATCTGCTGCAAGGAAAAGTCTCGGAGAACTGAATTCAACACTTGAGGCAGGCAAAGTCTTTTTTCTCCTCCGACTTTAAAACAAGAGATGGATTCCCCCTCCAGCAGGGTCTGGGTGAGTTCCGTGGAGCTGTCTGGAGGGATGAGCAGCGGACCAGAGAGTATTTGTGGTGATGGGAGAGGCAGGAAGACGGTGGGTGACATACTTTCCTGGGAATACCGAGCTGAAAAAGCTGCGGGTCCACCCAGTGAACTCTGGCTGCTTAGGTGGAATTGTGCCAACGTGTGTTTCAAACCTGGATTTAAACTCAAAGGCTCTGATAGTGAAGCACTGTTTGGCTTGGCGGTTTCCCCATCAGTCTCCACTGGAGTTTCGTCATAGTCATCCAAGTTTTCCTTCTTTATTGTTGGCAATTTATTTATTACGACCTGTACTTTGTTATTTACATGCATTTCTGTCATTGCTTTTTTCAATGGAGGACTCCCATCCTCTTGGATCCTGCTCCTTTTTTGGTCTGAAACCAGACCTAGAGGGAAGTTTATCTGCGGGCTTTCCATTGCTAAACACTGGAACTTTAATTAAGTCAGTCCTGAATGTGCATTTTCTTGCTTGTTCATATAAAAAATAGTTTCACGTGATCTTGGATTACCTCAGGCACACCAAGCTGCATGCTCCTTTCACTGAAACATTACTTCTTCAGCATCCAACAGTAAAAACTGTAAACCATCTTGCATGTAATACCGTAAAATTACTAATGGAGAGGTTACACAATTTTCTTAGTTACTTGTTCAATTTTATAATATAAAAACCCCAATGCAATATGTATACAAAAGGTTTTCTTCATACCCTACCCACTATTTTACACAGTAGTCTTGTCCAGCAATTTAATAAAAAAACGATGCGCTGATGCGTGTTCATCCTTGATCATTTTTTTCCTTTAAAAAATATACTGTCTTTTCAAATAAGTCTCTATTTAAATATTAAAATAGAAAAATGGGCTCAGTTCGAAGAATGTCAATCTCAACACAACTGATCCAAAACGTAGTTTAAGTTGTGTGAAAATTTTATTCAGCACTTTCAGCTCCCAGAGATCAAACACAATCTTAAGGGCTTGCTTTATTGTGCTGCCAGCTTTATGATTTCACCACCACTGTGACAGCTACTATGGCAGTTCACAAATAAATCCTCAAATTAAAGGCTGATCCAGATCGACGGCAAAAACTAAACGTCCCTAGAGAGTCACCTTTTGCCCAGATGTCACTGGCGTGTGTCAGAATTTTCCCAGCCCGAGTTATTAGTAACAGAGGTGAGATCCAGGCCATGGGCTGAATTCATGCCGTGTGCTAGCACAGAGTTCTGCCAGTCCTTCCTGATAACCTGTGAAAGAGAGAGAGGCCGATCACAAGCAATCCCAGAGTTTGCTCTGTACCTAAAGGGGCTTCAAGAGAGCTGGAAAGGGACTTTTGACAAGGGCATGGAGTGACAAGACAAGGGGGAATGTCTTTAAGCTGAGAGAGGGAAGGTTTAGATCTGATACAAGGAAGAAATTATTCTCTGTGAGAGCAGTGAGGTACTGGCACAGGTTACCCAGAGAAGTTGTGGCTGCCCCATCCTTAGAAGTGTTCAAGGCCAGGTTGGACGGGGCTTGGAGCGCCCTGGTCTAGTGGAAGGTGTCCCTGCCCGTGGCAGGGTGGTTGGAAGGAGATGAGCTTTAAGGCCCCTTCCAACCCAAACCATTCTGGGATTCCCTGCCAGAGGCAGGGTGCGTTTCCCAATAACTCGCGGAACACCGGGACAAGCCCCCGACCGATGGGCGATACCGGCGGGGGAGGGGGCGGTCCGGAGCGGCTCTGCCGGCATGCACGCCCGAAC